>MAVT02001335.1:0-13614 GCA_001702395.2 Diaporthe helianthi | reverse complement strand
AATAATTTATTAAATATAAATAATATTAATACTATTTAATATATTTTATAATTATAAATACTAGCTAATATACATAATAGTATTTATAAAAATGAAGAATTAAATAAAGAATTAAATAAAGAGTTAAATAAAGAATTAAATAAAGAATTAAATAAAGGATTAAATAAGAGATAATTATATAATATATAGTAAAGTTAGTTTTAAACTAGTTCTAAATTAGCTAGAGACTAGACTAAGGGTAACTACTAGTAAACTATAAAGGCTATTCTAAGCTATTTTAGGTAACTAAAACCCCTTATATAAAGTAAAGAATACTTAAGGTATCTTCTAATAATAATACTAACTATCTATAAACTAGTTTTAAACTAGACTATAATACGTTTAAAGTATTTAACTAGGGTAGATAAAAATATACTTAGACTTATTATTTATTAGGTTATTTAGGGACTTTATATATATAGCTAAGGCTAGGTTTAGGTTACTAAACTTCTAGTAGAGAGTATATAATTTATTTACTACCTAGTTATAGACTATTTAAGACTTTATTAAGAACTAGTTTAAGATAAGTTTAATATAAATTTATTTACCCTTATAGTACTTAGCCTTATAGCTATAGTAGATTACCTTAAGTAAATTACCCTTAGTAGTAAGCTTATTAATAATAGTTTTTACTTTAATTTTATAAATTTATTTAAGCTTAGCATAGAACTAGTTTTAAACCTAACTACTCGTACCTACTAAGGGAATAAAGAGTTTATTATAGTACTTAGTAAGCTTCTTTATAAGCTAGTAATTCTTATAGGTATATTTATTATATAGCTAAGTATTTAGAACTAGTTAGAAACTAATTATAAAGTAAATTTAAATTAGACTTACTATTATTTAAAACCTAATTTATAAGTATTTATATTATAATAGCTTCTATATTCTAAAGCTCCTTATACTTTTTATTCTCCTTAGCCTTAGTAGCTTCCTAAGTAGTATAAGCCTTAGTATTTATAATAGCTTATTTATAGAGGTAAGCCTTATAAGTTTTAGTATTATTAGTATTAAGAACTAGTTTAGAACTAGTTAGTAATTAGTTATATAGTATAAAGTAAAATAACTAGGAACTTTTACTTTTTTACTTATTATTAACTACTTTATAATAGCGCTTTATTACTTTTTTATAAAATCTTAAAAGTTATTAAGAACTAGTATAGAACTAGATAAGAATTACTTACTAATTATATGAGTAATTTTAGTCTTTAAGTACTTTTTACCCTTATTAGCCTAACTAGTATTTTTCTTTTACTTAACTTTATAATTATTAAGGTAATACTTATAGAGAGAAGTTACTATTATAGGGGCCTAGAACTAGTTAGGAACTAGTTTATATTCTTTTTATTATTAATAGTATACCTTAAAAAGATAGAGCTTATTCTTAGTACTATTAAAGTAGTAATAGAAGATCTCTTTATACTACTTATTAATTAAGTAGGACTTAGAATTTATATTAGACTAGTTTTAAACTAGTTAAGAGCTAGTATCTAGATATATTATAAGGTATATATATTAATAGTTAGTTTAAGCTTAAATATATAAATATTTAGAGGGTACTTCTTAAGGTTATAATAGGCTTTATAGTTTTTTATTATAAGCTATTAGTATTTATATAGGAATAGGCTCTAAACTAGTTCTATATAACTTATACTTTACTTAATAAAAATTATAGTATTATACTTAGGTACTATAGTAGTAGTAGTTATAAATAAGGTAAAAAAAGATTAAATAAGATATAGAAAGGGAAAGGAATTAATTTAAGGATAAAAAATTAGCATTTAAAGTTAAAAATATATATATATATATAACTTCTAGCTAGCTTATATTAACGTAGATTTACTTATAATAGCTTTAACCTTATTACCTAATAGTATTTAGCTTAGAACTAGTTCTATATATTTCTATTTACCTATTACTATTTCTTTATTTTCCCTTACTCTTTATTTATAGTTAATATACCCTACTGGTCCCTATTAAGTATCCTATACTACCCCTGCTAGCGTCTATGCGCTAAGAGGTCAGCCGAGCTGTATACCCATTTGCGAATGATAACTTTAGAATTCATAGTAATTACAACGTACCTAGGTATCTTTAACATACTTAACCTGATTTGACTTTTCAATCTTGCAAGATTTGTGAGCTATGCTCAGGTATCCGCCCAACAGCCACAGCAACTATCTCGCAACACTCTTCTATAGCACAATCTCCTATAAAATAAACACCTAAACACCTAAGAGGTGGCCCCCAAGAAATAGCGATTGTATGAAGGGACAGGATACGCCTTCGGGACCCTCAGGTATACGCATTAAGAACGAAACTAATCTAAATTACAAAGCCATCCCAATGACATAGATGCAGAACAAGACCTTTCGTCTCAGGGTATGTCTGTTCTATTATATAATACCGGGCCGTCGCTCATCCCATGTTCTGGCATGGATGGACATCCCGGACGTTACCCTATCTTGGAAAGCTTGCTTCCGAGCGCCCCAACCATTAGCTCGAATGATCAGAGTTCCGGCTCGCCCGAATATCGGCAACAAGTTACAAGTATCGGGAAACCGCCGGTTGTCACAACTTAGAAGATAAATGTTAATACGCCATGTAGGCGATCGCTTATACGGGTAGTACTCCGTACAGTGGTTAGGGTACTTTTAGTGACACCGGTGACGCAGGGTAATTTCGCGGTGCACACATGTGTAGTCTCAAATTTCGGTGGGGGTTAGTACGCCCAGGTGAAGGTGGTGGTGGTGGTGGTCTAAGGCAAACCTTGGCAGATGTCAAACTTGGGGGGACGCCACACACATTGCAGATAATACACGGACGCGTCAGCGGACCACAGCACGCCCGCCCGCTGCGGCGCATAATTACCGCCCCGCCCATGACGGCGGATGTGACAAGATGCGCGTCCGGGATGCTTGTCACACATTCGTTTCACCGCCAACCGGCCCAGAGTCAAATCGTATAATCAAAGGGTTATTCATGACGCCTCATTGGATAACCTGCCCAAGTCAAGTCACATCATAGATCTTTGGAATAACCAATTGCCTCTCCTCTTTCTGTACTGTACTGTACTGTACTGTACTTTACTGTCCTCGGTACGCGCGTACTAACCTTCTAAGAAGATTCGAGTGGAGAATAAGCAGGTTGGTGGCCGGAAAGTCTAATAAGTCAGCCTAGACAGGATCATTGATGGACAATAGGCTTCGGGCCCGAAATGACCGACCGAGTGAGTTCTCGGCGTCCGCCCCAATGGGGAGTGTCTACTCCGTATAATAGGTCCCCGCGCACGCCTTTTTGACCTCGATGGTACGCTCCCAGCGGCGAAGTGGACCCTGCGACAGGTGCGACAGGGCTGCGCCTGGTCGAGCTGGCCTACTCGTGCCTAGACGGTAGGATGGTAAGCTTTGGGGGAGAAATTCTGGCAGCGTTGTCGTTGGTCGTGTCTTTCCGCCGTGTGTTTGGGGGCCAGATGCAGCTGAGCTGAAGGTTCTAAAGTTGCCAAGACCCGTTGGACACCGAGTCTCCTCATCTAACCAACAATTTCCACGTGCTCTTTGCCTTTTTCATATTTTGTAGGCCGAGGAGCCTGGCATGTGTTTTTCGTTCCTCCCATTGTTATCACCTGTTGTTTTAAAGGTGCTCAGCCAGTAAGTAGGGACGTCCAACTTGAAGCGTCCGGACTATTTTGGTGCAGCAGCAAGCAGTCCACGGGTTGTTTCCATCGTGATTGTTGAATACTGTGTTCGAGATCGATCCCGGCACCATCTCCGACTCGACCGATCCCCAAGAATCTTGGATCCATCTTCTTGTCCCGGCCCGCCCGGGCCCCTGCCCTCAACACCACCTTTCACGGCCCGTGGGCCGAATCCAGAGAAACACAGACCCATTCCGAACTGCCCACATTCTTTTAGAAAAAGAAAATCGTGGTAAGAATGGGGGTCGACGCCGAGGAACTTATCCTCGACCCTTTCCATGAAGTGGTCGACCGGGGAAAGGAAGCCATCGCCAACGCGGAGGGTGCTGCAGACAAGGATGCAGAGGTCTCACGGCTCATGGCCAAGGCCGGAGTGGCTGTCGTCAAAGAAGGCGAGCGGGCCTTGAAGAGGTTGCAGCCTCTGTGGGATAGCCAGGTGGACAAGTATGGCGATGCGTTCAAGGAGAGCATGAGCCAGAATGCCACCATAGAGGAGAGGCGGCGCAAGCTGGAGGATCTCCTTTACGACTTTGAGGACTACGCGGAGACCGACACATTCGATCAGGAGCGTTTTACTGAGCTGCAAGCAGCTGCAAAGTTGCTCGCCATGGATGTGATTGATGTCATCAAGAAGTTGAAGGTCGACGCCGCCATCACTCCCCCCTACTCACCACCTTCACCCTCCAAGTTCCCACCTCTTCCTCCTCTCCCTCCTCTGCCGCTGAAGAGTCCATCACGGATCGTGAACGGGACACGGTCTCCGCGGCCACCAACGCCACCAGGAAGGAAAGGAAGCCGCACAGGAGCACCGGCATTCCCTCCTCCTCTACCAGCATCAGGCACGTCTTCTCCGGATCGCAACGAACAGGACACACCTGGTCCTCCACCCGATCCGTCCGATGCGGCAGTCCCGGCATCCCGTGTGAGGCTCCCGCCAGGCAAGCGGGACCTGGCAAGACCGAACACGGACTCGCAGCGTAGCTTGAGGAGCAGTGGCACTACACACTCACGTCCTTCAAGCGCTTTCAGCGTCGGCTCGCTGCCTCCGCCGGCATACACTCCTGACAGCGAGGCGCCTCCTGTCCCTCAAATCACACATCACAACACGACTGACCGGCCTGAGAGCCGAGCATCATCGAGTCCGGGGATTCATGGCCCCCAAACGACTCAGAACTCAACTCTCTCACGTCAGCCCAGCCTGTCGGCGACAGATACCAGCAGCATACCCGAAATACCCGATTTCCCCGTGCCGCAACCGCAGCCACAGACCGGCACGAGGACGACGGCCTGGGTGAGCGACCAAGCAGGGGCACCGAACCCAAGGTATCACGGGCACCGGCCGCCCTCGCGGTACGAGCCTCACTCGCTCCAGGCGATCCAGAACCTCCAGCAGACGGCCATCCCGGAGGACCAGGCCGTGACGGCGAGCATACCTCCCAGGATGAGGGCGGGCCACTCCTTCATCAACTTCGACACGGCGCTGACGCCTATCATATCGGAGCTGAGCCGGTTCGGCGTGGACTCGCCGCCGGGCAGGTCCAGCCCCAACAGCCCGGAGACGTCGCTCAGCGCAACACTGAGCCACGCCACGAGCATGTCATCGATACAGACTGCCTCAACCCACATGAAGCCAGGCAGCAGTGGCGGCGGCAGGACGCCCACCACGCCCGCCGACATAAGCTACCAGCCCAAGGGCTCCTTCTCGCCCATATCTCTCCCACCAGCCGCCCTCGAATCCCCAGAAGGCCACAACAGCCGTCTTCCAGAGGCAGCATTGACACCGCAGACACATGCAACAACACCAGCCCACCCCTCCCACGAAGACTGGGCCACCCACACCATCCTCACCATCTCAGACCACGCCTCAACCACAAACATCTCCGCAACATCCTCCACCCCCCTACAGCCCCGCGAGCCAGACACAGCCATCACGCAGCGCAGCAGCCTCCACCTCCTCAAGGGCTTCTGCGCCGGCGCGCAACAATTCCGCGCCTCAGCCCACACAGACGGCGTGCGGCGCGTCGCAGGGCACGTGGCAGGGCAGTCGACCTTCACAGCGCGGTGCACATCGTGCTCCTACGGGCACGCCTGGTCGGAGCTAGACCTAGACGTGCGCGAGCGCATGCCGCGCGCGACCTTCCCCCGCGAAGGCGGGGTGCTGTTCCGCATCCGGCTGCTGTACAAGTCGCACGTGTGCGGGCCGCGGCCCGGCGAGGCCTTTTACGGGTGTCTGTTTTGCGCGCAGGCGGGGCGCGTCGTGCGCGAGGGCGACGCCACTGTGTTTCGGGGCGCTGACGAGCTGTTGCGCCATGTCGCGTCGCACCCGCGGCCGCTGCCTGGGGTCCCTGGGGTCACGGTCTTGTATGGCAAGGAGGTGCTTGCCACTGACGTTAGGGTGAATGATTTTGACGTGTGGCTTACTGAGCCGCTGCCGCAGCAGCAGCAGCGCGGGCAGGGTGTGCCGCCTGAGGTGGCGAGGTTGCCTGTTGCGACGGCTGTGAGGGGTCATGTGCAGCGGTACGGGGAGAAGAAGCTCCCCAGGCCGGATGGGGAGGGCGCCGACAGCCTGCTTCAGTTCTTTGAGGGGGCGAGGATCATTGGTGTTGAGTTTCCTGGTAAATGCGCTGGTAAATGGTGTACGGGGTGGCACGACGGAAGATGGGGTTACTTCCCTGCCAAGAACGTCGAGCTAGAGAAGCCCGTGCCAGGCAGACTCGACGCACCGCCTCTCCTGCGTGGGATTGGTGGCAGTGGTGTGACTGTGGTGGCGAAGTGGAAGTTCGATCCTGGTGCAGCTGCCAAGGAGGGCGAGGGCTGGCTCAGATTTGACAAGGGCGAGAGGCTCACCAATGTCGGATGGCCTGTCGAGGCGGGCAAGCAGGCGTGGTGTTGGAGCGGGTCAACCTCAAAGGGCAAGTTTGGCGTCTTTCCCCGGAGCCACATAGATGAATCATCTCTGAGGGACGACACCAACTCACAGGCGCCTGGAGTCGGCGGTGGGAAGTCGAAGAGGAAAGAGGGGGGCGGCAGGTCTGCAGGGAAGTTGTTCGGGGTGAGAAGGAGGCACAGCACCACTTCGAGCATGAGTGGTGGTTCGGGAGTGATTGAGATTGTGTGATGGCCAACACAGCAATCATAGGGAAATGCAATGAGCAGGCACTTGAGCAGACCGAGAGCTCTCACCAGAGAATCATTGATGGTGGAATGTGTGGGCAGGAGGGGCAGCTGAGCTCAGCCTGCATTAAATCTACTTGCACTTTGTGTCAGTGTCACCCACCACATCGCATGTCGCTTACTCCTGCACACGTCGCAGCACCCCGTTGGCTTCTGGCCGACAGCCTTAAGTATTTCATACTACCCTTCTCGTTTTCGAGCGGGGTTGAGCTGATCGTTTCTTCCCTCCTGCATTCCACCCAGTTGACAGCAATTATACTCGACAGGCACCTCATTCCACTGTCCAGCTTTCTCAGACCTGTCACCGAGAAGCATCACTCGAACTGCTTCAGCTCCTCTCTACTTGTCGACGTAGCTTATCAAACAGCCGGACGATGGCTGAGACTACAGAAATCGAACCCAGAAATAGACCATCGAAGCTTGTTGTGATGGCACCCTACCGATACGACATTGATCCACTGCCACCGCTTGGGTACATCAGAGTGCTGGTTCTCCAGCCTGGTCCGAATGACGACAACGAATGCCCTCTTGCCGGAAGCCTGAAACTACTTGCCATCGACGACGCGGATTCCGAGCCCTTCAAGTTTGAAGCGATATCCTACGTGTGGGGCTCACGTGAAAAGAGCCACGTTATACTTGTTGATGGACAGTTACTGCGGATCACAGCTAGTTTGCGAGAGGCGCTTCTCCAAACCAGGCTACCCGATCGATCCCGGAGACTATGGGCTGATGCGATTTGCATCGACCAGTCGGATGATATCGAAAAGGGACACCAGGTTTTTTCGATGGGCCGTATATACAAGAAATCGAAACGAACATTGATATGTCTGGGCGCGCAAAGGCCCGATAATGCCCAGCATGCTGCCAGCTTGGTCGACGCGGTGAACCTCACGATTCAAAATATCCAACAAGAACCCGATTTCTCAGGCGAGCCAGGAAGCTTCCCTCTTCCAGCAGAAGACGATACAATTTTAACTGATTCTCGTTGGTGGCTAGGATGGAACGTGATGCTAGACCACCCGTGGTTCAGACGAGGGTGGGTGATACAGGAAGCATCACTTGGGGCCGATGCTTGTGTTCTCTGGGCGTCCGTACAAGTTGAGTGGACTGCTATTCTAAGAGTGGACTATTGGTTGGACTCTCGAGGATTCTTCGCGATCCAGTCACACGATGGAGAACGTCCACTTTTCCTGGCCCCCCACCATGCCACCAGCTTCGCTCTTCGCCACCCAAAAGAGGCCAGGTCGTTCGACAAAGACCTCCACCATACAATTTGGGCATCAACCCTGTCAACACTGTTCAATGCGGGGGTGCTCGGGTTAAGTGATCCCCGGGATAGGATCTATGCGTTCATGGCCTTAGACACCAGCGACGGGGTCCTGGCGGGTCTGCAGCTTGAGCCAGACTATAGGCGATCTTTTAAGAAGACATACCACGAATTTGCCGTCAATTACATAAGAATGACAGGAGATCTGGATATTCTCACGTATACAACGAAAGACAAGGCAAGTCTGGCCAGTCCCTCCATGGCCGAGGCGATCCCTTCCTGGGTTCCACGCTGGGACCTGGGGCTGCCTTGGAGAATTCCCATTCGAACAGAGATGGGGGATGACCCAAACATCTTTCAATTTTCAGCGAAAAAATCTATTCTCCAAGTTCGCGGCTTGATCTTGGGCTCTGTCAAATATGCTGCTGCATGTGAGCCATTTTGTCAATATGACCAGAGAAGCCGGGCACTTCAGAATGTGATCTCGCTCTGGAAGGAGGTTATGGAGACTTCAAATATGAACGAGGGACCATACAACGGGAGACAAGCCGTTGCCTTCTTCGATGTGCTTTGCCCGTTGCGCTCTGTCGGGACTGGCGAAGAGTGGTTAACCTGGCGCCAAGAATTTGTGCGGCATTTGGAATCATACATGCCGGGACCAGAGCGAAACACAGCTATCTGGGTTTCAGAGCGAGACGAACTGAGAACAGAGCAGCAGCACTCACTCGAGATCTTGGCCAACCAAATTCGTCTCTGGGGCCCTCGACGGTTCGTGATCTTGGGCAGGGGCTACTACGGTGTAGCGCCACTAATCACCCAGGAAGGTGACCTCTTTGCTCTCGTCTACGGCAACAAAACGCTTTCAATCCTTCGCCCAGCAGAAGACGATCCTGATGCCTATAAAATAATCGGCCCTGTCTATAGTGAAAGCAAGACGGTAAAATATCCGGATAGGTCTAATATGATGGGTGAGGAAGGCTGTCGAGATTGGGAAGAGTGGGATCTAACACCCCGAGACATCAACCTTTGTTGAGATCAAGCCTGAGTAGTGTCGTTCTTAATCCGTATACCACCTAAAGGCGTACGGTCCCTTCATATAGTAGTGAACGCTCAAATACCTAGCGTTTATAAAAGACACAATGTTAAAGCACGTCTCTACGGGCACGAAGCCGCAGCCTTGTGCCGCACAGACATTAGCTTACGTAAAAAGCTTTTTCTAAAATCTATAATAGTTTAAATAAGGTATTATAATAAGGTACTTCAAGGGTAAATATATGTAAATTAGTAGAACTAAACTTACTTCCTTTAATATCTCTTAGCGTTTCTAGAAATATATTAAGTATTTTTATACTTAATAAATTTATTTAAAAGTAAATGGCTGCCTTAATATAAAGATAAATTTATTCATTAATCTCTATTTCTATTAATTACTATTTACACGCTATTTAAGCTTTATATCTAGATAATAGAATATAGTTACTATTATAACTATAGGCTAATCAGTTATAAAACCTACTTAGTAGGTCCTTATATTCGGCTTACTTAATTAGCCCTCTAAGCTACTACTATTTTATAGCTAGATTATACCTCTAAGACTTCTCCTTACTATTTTCTAAGTAATACTAGCTTTCAATTAACAAATCTTTATTAACAACTTATACCTTTTACTACAGGTTATAAAGACTATCTAAAGTTGTGAGTATATAGTAGGTATATAAGTATATAAGGTATATAGGTATATTGTTACAACTCTAGGACTATCTTAGTTACGTTACTTAGTTAAGGTTATTATAAGTAATAGTTTATTTAAATACTTTAAAGTAGTCTTATAAAAAGATTATTTAGGATATATATTAAAGAGTAGAGTTTAAACTTTAGTTAAAGTAATAGAAGCTTGTTAATTTTATTTATTATAAGCAATTTAAAGGCTGAACTTATATAATAAATATTACTTTTACTTAGTACTAAATACCGTTAAAGTAAATTATTTATAAACAAGATTCGCTTTAGTTTTAATAACATAAGCGTAAATAAACTAAGTATAGCTTAATACTATACCTTTACTAAATCGAAACTTCTAGCTATAAATAGGTTTATAAGAGTAGATTAGAACGTTATTATATAATTTCCTCTATATTAAATCTTATTATATTTATCTAAAACGATACTAACTATTAACTATTTAAATTTTTTAAGTTCTTCTACGAATCTAGAACTATAGCAAGTATCTTAGATAAATAAGATATATCTAAAAAGAAAATATTATATCTTATCCGTCTAAGATACTAACTATAGGTCTAGTTTAGTAAAAGAACTTAAAAAATATAAAAGTTTAATAAACTTTAAGTTTTAACTATTATAACTAGTAGTTTTGAAAGGTTCTTAGCTTTAATATATAGTAAAAGAAATTAGTAAAAAAGGTTAATAAGGCGTAGATAAACCTAAGAATTTTTATTATAACAATATTAAGTTTTATAAAAAATAAAGATAAAAAATATTATTATAAGTAACTACTTTTACTTTTTTATTGATTATAATTACTTTAATTGATGTGTTAGTATAGAATACTCTTTACTTATATATACTTAAATTTATAAGGTTGAACTTAATTCTTCCCCATATTTTTAAGTTATCTATAAATTAAGAGTAATACTACTTAACTTAATTCTTTTGAACTAAATAAGAGAGAGGTTTACAAAGGTATTATTTATATATAGAAATTAAATAAGTAGCTAGGTATACTAAGCTACTTAGACTTTGTTTTAGGGTCTAGAACTCCCTTAAGCCCGTAAGTTAACGGATATATAGCCGCGATCGACGTAGCCTAAGAAAAAGGAGACTTCTATAAGAATTTATACCTAGTTAGACCTATAATAGCGGTCCAAGTATTTAATTTAGCGTAAGAGATTTAAGTATTATTAGAAACACTTAGCTATAACTAAAATAAGGCTGAAAACGTCTTATACTACTTTAAAGTTTTAATCTTTATTTTTATAATAAGCTTATAATAGCTTTATAGCTAGCATATATGTTATACTATTTTTCATTTATATTCTTACTTTATTACTTTTTAAGTAAAACATAATAAATAGTAAAGGTATTTTTTTATAAAAACAATATACTTTAAAATATAATATTATTAAAGTATAATTAAAATTTAAAAGATTTCTAAGATATTAGAAACTTATTATATATAATAAAAGAATATTAAATTTATATTTAATTTTATTAAAGGTATATTAAACTTTAAAGAAAATATTTATAATTTAAACTTATAAATATAAAAAAGTATAACTCGTTAGTAACGTTATTTAGAAGTTTAATACCTAGATTCTTTAATATTTTCTAGAATCTTTTAGTAATTTATATTAAAACGTATATAACACCTTAAAATAAGCATTTAAAATTTTGATTTTACTTTTATTATAAACTTTCATATATTTATTATACACTAAGTCTTAAAATCTATATTATAAGAAGGATGTAGGAGAAGTAAAGCTCTTAAGTCTAGCTCTAAATTATAGAATTTCAAATAATACTTAATTTACCTAAAAAAGAGGGAGGAAGAAAAGGAATCCTTTAATAAAGGGCTGTGGAAAATAGTTAAGGGCTTAGAGGCTGTAGGTAGTCTATGCGTAGCCCTTGTATATTTATTAACTATTGAAAATAAGGTCTTATTAGACCTTAAATAGAGTTAAGGTAGCTTATTATACTCTACTTATTAGTATAGTAGTAGCGAAGCTACTTACTAGATTCTAGAGGTGTATAATTAATAGGTTAATAGCTAGCTAGTACTACCTAGTAACTAGCTACCCTAGATTAGTTAGTAAGATTCTATAGCCTACTTAGCCACCTCTATAGCTAGCTATAGAATTTTTAACCTACTAAAATACAACTAATAATTAACTACCTTCTTTATATATATAAAAGCAAGCTAACTAATACTAATTAGTTACTAACTAGCTTCTAATAGTAAGGCTAGAAATCGTCTAAGCTACTTAGGCGTTAAGTCTAAAGCAGATGAATTAGTAAGGCTACCTTACTATCGATGGTCTTCTACTTAGTAAGATTATACTTTATTAAAGTCTTATAGAAGTAGCTATAATAAAGTAGATTTAGTAATATAAAATACCTACTCTATATAAATCGCTTATTACTAAGATCTATAATCTCCTAATAATATTTAGATACTTACTCTATATAAATCTATTTACTATTATAAGAGCGTTAACTATACCTTAGAAACTTACTACTCGTCTCTCTATAGGCTAGTAAGCTAATTCCTCGTTACTAATCCCTCTTTTTTATACTTCTAGTAAGTACCTTAGAAAAAGCTAATTAATTATATCTCTATAAACTAGTAGCTTTTCTCTTAATAATAACTACTAAGATACTTTTACTAGCTAAGTCTTATAAATAACTACTTATATAGCTACCACTAGCTAGTATAAACCTACTAAATAACTAATTAATATAACTTCTTACTACTAGTATAACTACTAAGAAGGGGTAGGGGTTTAGTTAGCTAACTAGCCGTCGGTCTAGCTAGATTAGGCTTAGGGCTATTACGAGACGAAGAAGAAGAAGCGGAAGAAAGGAAGGGAAGGCGCTTAAATTTCTTACTCCTATTAATAAGACTTTTATATACTATTTATATATATAGCGTTCTAAAGTATAAGAAACTAATTCCCTACTTACTTAAATAAACCCTAGCTTAATGCTTTATATATTATATTAAAGTATTAGTAACGTCAAACACCAACGAGTTGCGTACCCCAACGAGTTGCACACTTTTCTAGATTACAACTATAAAAACTTGAATTACAATACTGTATTAATTAAAATTAATTGAAACTAATTGAAACTAAATATATTAGATAATTTTTTATTTTCCTTATATATTTGCGCATTACACTTAGGCTTTTTGCAATTGCTATACTATTTAATAGTTAGTCTAAAGCAAACTACCTTTTAAGCACCTCTACTTATTTTACTAGCTAGCTGCTTTTTCTTTATATTTAATTTAATTATCTTTTTAGCATCTTGTGTTATAAGTAACCCCCCTAATTGTAGATATATTTGTTTAGCTAAGCAATACTTTAAAAGTGCTATATTTGCCTTTTAAAGACTTTTGTTTTTCTTTATTAATAAAAATACTATATAGGCTAATAACTAGGTGCTTTTTACTAGCCGGTTAATAGTAGTTAAAATTAGTATTAAAAAGCTTCCTTAATAATAAACAATTTAATCTTTAATTAAAATTAATTAAGAAACTATTTATATTAAATTATATAGTATTTAGGAGACCTAAAGTGTAAGTAATGCTAGAAAGCCTAGATGTAAAGTTAGTATTTATATTTCAATGTTTAGCTTGGAAAGTACTACTTTTTGGTTAAAAGGAATAAAACCTACTCCTTTAAAAGCTCCCTTAATAGTT
>MAVT02001334.1:0-12992 GCA_001702395.2 Diaporthe helianthi | reverse complement strand
ATTAATAGTATTTATAATAGAACTTATAATAGTACTTATAGTAGTATTTATAATAGAACTTATAATAGTACTTATAGTTTATAGTTTTATAGTTCCTTATAGTTTTAGAACTCTAGGTGTCCTGTAGAAGTTTATCCTATAACGTTAATCTTATAGGTTAGACTTCTAAGTTAAATAGATATATACCTATAAAGGTAGGTAGCTATACTTAAAATTGTCTGTAGAAAAAGAACCGAGGATTAAACCTGACTTGTTAGGTCTTTGCCTTTTGACCACCTCTGGACCGGCCTAATCTACAACTGCCCACCCCGCCTCGGCGGGGTGGGCCTACTACTTGGAGCACCTCGTAGTGGCTGCTCGTAATCACTCTCATCACCTGCCGGCATTCCGCCGACGACCACTTGGCAAAAGGGCACATCATTAGAGAAAATCTGAGGACATCTCCCTTGAGACACGAAATCTTGGTTTCTCGATTGCAATGACTGTGTTCTCGCACACCTCGGGCGGCCTCACGGCCAGCCAGGTCGACTCGTTCGAGCGCAACGGGTACCTCATCATCGAGGACGCCCTGTCGCCGTCCACGGTGAAGTCGCTGCTGGACGAGACGAGCTCCCTGCTGAGCAACTTCAGCCTCGACGACCACCCCATGACCAAGTTCAGCACGGGCGGCGAGGACGGGCAGGACCACGTGGGCGACGACTACTTCCTGACCTCGGGCGACAAGATCCGCTTCTTCTTCGAGGAGGACGCCTTTGACGCCCAGGGAAAGCTGACAAAGCCCAAGGAGAGGGCCATCAACAAGATCGGCCACTACCTGCACGCCCTCAGCCCGCCCTTTGCGAGGCTGCTGGGCGGGGACAAGGGAGCCACCTCTGAGGCCGTCCCTGCTGAGATTGCGAGGTCGCTTGGGTTTAGGGATCCAAGGTGCCTGCAGAGCATGGTCATCTGCAAGCAGCCCGAGATTGGAGGCGCGGTGCCACCTCATCAGGATAGTACATTCTTGTACACGAACCCGCCCAGCGCCGTGGGGTTCTGGTATGCGCTCGAGGATGCGACGCTGGAGAATGGGTGTCTGAGTTTCCTGCCTGGGTCGCACAAGGTAGGCTGGCCTCTCTTTTCTCTCCCCCCCCCCCTCGCTCTGCCGGTAGTAATTCACAGCTAAAATTCGGAAGTGGGCTCCGATCTCAAAACGTCTCGTTCGCAAGGCAGGAAACGCAGGGACAGAGATGGCTACCAACGAAGGGCCGAGATTCCCTCCTGGAGAGGAGTACGGTGAGAGGGCTGACACGCCGGCGCGGGATGAGGACTACATCCCTGGAGAGGTCAAAGCTGGGTCTCTGGTGCTGATTCACGGCAACATTCTTCACAAAAGTGAGAAGAATCTCAGCCAAAAGGGGAGGATCATCTACACGTTCCACATCATCGAGGGAGGAGACGAGAGGGTGTATGACGAGAAGAACTGGCTGCAACCACCTGCAGAGGGCTTTACAAAGCTTTATTCTTGATTTTGCATGTTCAAATTAATTCACTATTGAACCAACGGCTGGGTACTACTTGCAATGCCCTAGACTATCTGCTGTTCAGGACTCACCGTGGTTCATCATCAGTAACTCAGACTGAGACGGTACTGAGAGCCATATTTGGTGAAAGTGCTCCGATGAACAGCATTTCATTCTACCATTCCGTGTCTAACCCGTCTCAGCTCAAAATCCTCAACTCAATCCTCTACTCCATCAATGGTCTCAAATCCGCGACCAGTGTCTCCATCTCATCAACAGTCCCAACACGGCCCCAGTTCTCCCTCGCCTTTGCTGCTCTGTCCTCGTCCACTACAAACATCTTGGGAATGCCATGCCCCTTGTCATCTCCCAACATAATGCGGGCTATGCCCCTACCGGCCAACGCGCACCGCGGCATGCCGTGCCCCGTGAAACCGGATGCGATATATAAACCCTCACCGCCACCCAAAGACTCCGGGACAGCACCGATCCACGGCGCCTGATCACGGCTATACGCCATGATTCCAGTCCACTCCATGGACGCCTCAAGCCCCTCCTCGGGCACCTTGTCCTCATTGCGGTCAAGACTAAGCACAGGCTCAAGCTCAGTCCGCAGCCACTTCGCCACCTTGGGCTCGACCGTATCGTCCCTCCACTCCCCAACGGCCATCTCCTTGGCAAGGTGCCGACCCCCACCGAGGATGAGCTCCCCGCTCGGAAGAGGCCGCTGGACGAGGTACTCATCCCGCGTGGTATCCTCCCCATCCTCGCCCTTGAGCTGCCCAAAGAAGACATACGAGTAGTCGAGCGCGACCCGCGGCTCAGGCGGCAGCAGCGCGCCGATCTGGCCCCTGACGGGGACGATGAGGTCCGCAAAGGCCGGCAGAAGCCGCGACGTGTACCCGTTGGTGGCGAGGAGGACCTTCTTCGCGGATACTTTGCCCCGGGGCGTGGAGACGACCCACCCTCGTCCCCCAAAGCCCCTAGAGACGCCCGTCACGGCAGTGTTGGTCTGCAGGTTGAACGAGGCCGGGCCGTGCTCGGCGAGCAGCGTCTCCAACACGTGGCACACGAGCTTATACGGCCACATGCTCGCGGCGTGCTTCTGCACGATGGCGCCCGCGACGCCGGGGCGGTCCAGCCTGAGCTTCTCCAGCGTCAGGCCGCGCGCCCACTCGCCCTCGCCGCCCTCTTCCTCGCCCGGCCCGTCGACAAGTCCCTCTGGCGAAACGACGGCGATCTTGTCGGCGAAATCGGGGACTTTTTTTCGGAGCGCCGGGATCGCCTTTACGGCGGCGTCAAAGACGTCCTGGCTCAGCATGGCGTGCACGCCGTTGACGGGCCTCCAGTCGCAGGGGATCTCCTCGGCGGCGACGAGGTCCTGCAGGAAGTTGTACGTCTCGAGCTCGAAGCGGGCGACCTCCTCGTTGGTTCCGTAGAGGAACGGCTGGCAGTGGCCGCCGTTGCGGCCCGTTGCGCCCCAACATGCCTCACGGGCCTCGAGGACGAGGAGGGACTGCTGGCTCCCGGGGGATGCTGGTTCCTTGAGGAAGCGAGCTGCGAAGGAGCCCGTCCTACAGCGTTTTCCCCCAGTTAACTACTGGTTCAATGGGAAAGTATTCTTATAAGTGTGGTGATGAGTGTCCACAACGACTCTATGGCCCATCTCCATGTTTGGAGCCTCGCAAGATCCATAAGACACAGACGGACGGTTCGAGGGGTTGAGTCCGCTGATAAGGTAGTATGAACCACATCTGAGAATTGCTTACATTCCTGTGCCAATAATTATAGTGTCCGCCTCGGCGGGCAGGTCGGGCGTGGACCGGTAGCCGAGGAGCTTCTTTGACGGATCCTTGTGCCAGTACGAGAGCGTGCTGTTGGGCACGGGGAGGCCGGCTTGGCCTTCAACTACCTCTCGGAGGACCATGATTTTAGGCAGCAGGGATATTGAGGGGAATGAGGTGAAGACTGAGTCTGTAGCAAGAATTCTGCGCAGTATTTCCCAGCCTTTCGGTACAAATTTGGTAAGAGAACGTAAATGGAAGGGATAAGTGTTCTTGAGTGGCGAACAGAGCTGCCCGTTGTGTGATGACTCTGATGAGCAACCGGCCCCGGATCGGGCGTGCTTTAAGCGGGGAATCGGCCGGCTGACCACGTCTTATCTACGGCCGGAACAGTGATTCCCCCCGGCTGCTGCAATCATTACTTTTAACATACTGCAGACTGCGGATGATTTGAAGCAAGCATAAATCGAGAGACGCAGATCAATGTCATCGAAAGTCACGCTTCTAACAATGTAGGAGGTCTGTGTTGGTGCAATAAACACTGATTTGATTGATATCTCGAGTGCTGTGGCGGGATTTTAGGACCACGCAAGAGCCCATCAATAGGATAGAAACATACTTAGACTTAATTCAGTAAGGGATGGGAATGCACAAAGTCGGTGGAGAGGTTGAAAGAAGCTTATATTCTCCGGAATTCCATATGTGCCTTAGGAACTCCACGATTGGCAGTTGTTGCGATACTAATGTTCTGCAATGAGTGTTAGATTCCTGAAGATTACTGAAGGAAGACTCGACCTGCTGCAATCCGCCCTGCAAGTTGGGTCGTGCACAGGGACCTGCAAGCCCCACGGATACGGACCTAGTGCAGCAGACCTGAGTCTTGGGCATTCTAACGTTGCACCCCTCGTGCCCGACCCGACTGCTTGACTGCCCAGCAAATCTTCCCAAGGACAGTTAATAATAGTGGCAACAACAGCTTGGGCTCTCTTCTCAAATCCCCAACAGCCGACTTCTCCTCCCAGCCATCACCGTCTGGTGGGACTACCATCATGGCAATCAACTACTTGATCCTGCTGTCCCGTCAGGGCAAAGTTGTACGTTGTCCTTGGCTGTCATAGGCCCCCTTTTGCCTCGCAGCGCAAACCTGACCCGAATCGCGCCTGCAGCGTCTTGCGAAATGGTTCCAGACCATGTCCCCCAGGGAGAAGGCAAAGATCGTCAAGGACGTCTCCCAGCTGGTCCTGGCCAGGCGGACGCGCATGTGTAACTTCCTCGAGTACAAGGACACCAAGATCGTCTACCGCCGATACGCCTCCCTGTTCTTCATCGCCGGCGCATCCTCGGACGACAACGAGCTCATCACGCTCGAGATCATCCACCGCTACGTCGAGCAGATGGACAAGTACTACGGGAACGTCTGCGAGCTCGACATCATCTTCTCTTTCACCAAGGCTTACTGGATCCTGGACGAGCTCCTGCTCGCCGGCGAACTGCAGGAGAGCAGCAAGAAGACGGTGCTGCGATGCATTGCGCAGCAAGACTCGCTGGAGGATATGGAGGTCAGTGAAACCTTTTCTTTCTCTTTTCTGCCATTCGTGTATCAGACCGCAAACTCTTCGTCGTTGTCACCTTTCCTGCTGCACCTTCCGACTTACCGACTTTCCGACTTTCAACTTTGCAGTGCAGCTCGCTGACGCCCTTTACACTGCCGCCAGGTCGAGGACGAAGTGACCAAGATCATGTAACGCAGCTGGATACATGTTATTGCCTACTACCTACATGCCCCCACCTACAATGTCCATCATACACCAGGAAAGACACGCGGTCGGGAGGCGTCTTGCTCCGGCTAACAGACCTACGACATACGCAGGAAATTGAGCACGTCAAAAA
The DNA here is from genome assembly GCA_001702395.2 of Diaporthe helianthi. Taxonomy (NCBI): domain Eukaryota; kingdom Fungi; phylum Ascomycota; class Sordariomycetes; order Diaporthales; family Diaporthaceae; genus Diaporthe; species Diaporthe helianthi. Next base: position 7,819 of record MAVT02001334.1, on the reverse strand, counting down.
CGCACTGAAAGACGTCGGCATACTGTGATGGGCCAACCATCTAGGAAGAGGACAATATGGGCAGCAACCCCCAGCTGGGGCGCCGACGGGAGAACATGAACAACGGACGGCACTTTGAGGATGGTGATTGCACGTTGCATGGAGTCAGGCGTACACGGCTTGGGGTGGGGATTTCAGCGGGCGAACAACGCCCCACCCGAGGCAATTGGGACGAACAGAAAAGACTACTTGGTTTCAAGAGGTCGTCCGGGCAGAGCTCGGGGGCAGCAGCCTCATAGACGAGGCGCCGCATAGGCTAGGAGCAGGAGGTACGCACATCTGCTGATTGGGGTGCTAATAGACACTTGCAAGGGCTGCCCTCGAATGAGGGAGTCCGTTTGCGGCAGAACAGGTTCAATGCAACTACGCATCGCACATTCGATACATTTATCTCCCCAGGACACACTTCCAGCCGCCACGTTTCAACGTCTCAAAGACTGCAATGAGCAAGTACAAGAAGAGAGGCTACTCGTGCACTGACTTGACTGTCGTGGCTGGCTGCCCACTGGACGCTACTCGTGGTGTCCGTATGGCCCGTCATTCGTCATCGTCCCTCACAGGCCCCCGCATCAGTGCACCCGAGTCCCGAGCATACCACACCACAGTTACCCTCTCACAGCAGCTGTGCAGGTCGCAGCGGAGTCTCAGGGGCTGAGCGCGACTCCTTTGTTGTGCTGCTGTCCCTCGCACCCCCACACCCAAGAACGACTAGGCACTCATTCTCAGCCCATGTGCCTGGTCACTCTTCCAGGGTGTGCTTACAGGGCCCAGTGTCAGACAAACCAACTGGCGGATTCCCTGGTCCCCCGAAACGCACGCACGCACGCACGCCCGCCCGCCTGCCCGCCCGTGGGCCTTACACTACCTAGGTAACTCGCTTCCCCGTCTGCCCTGTCTGTCACGGCCCATTGCGTTGTCACCACCTCATCTTCTCCTGAACAAAGCCCCTTGCATTCCCGACCAAAGAACCGCGCATCAGCCCTACCCAGAACCACATCCTCGTTTTCTCAATGGCATTCCCTCCCCAGTAAATCGCCTGGACGCCTTCCGCGTTCTGGATTGTTCCTGCGCCAGCCTGACCGACTGACAATCAGGAACCCACCGCATGCACGAACTCCACCCGATTCCGTCACAAGCAACTACAAGCCACCACAACATCCGACCCAGCAACTGCGATAAACCGACCCCTTTAACGATCCAAGCCGATAAGCCGTCAGCTTGCTTTCTTTGTTACTTTCATACATCCTTTTCCACGCAAGGTTGCATCCTACCAAGTGAGCCCCTTGGCGATCGCGTCCCATTGCAGTGACGCAGTGGTTCCACGATAACGCAACTCCACCTACTCGATAACACCCGAGCGCACGCCGCCAACACCACACCACGTCAAGCGACACACTCGCTACAGAGCCTCTCAAAGAGCACACATCTTCACGATGAAGGTACGTGGGTTTCCACTTATGTGGTTGCATAGTTCCGCAGTTGCTAGGGTTGCAGGTCTGACTGGATACTCTCACCGTAGTTCCTACCCCTTCGCGACTTCGACGTCGTGGCCAGCGCGCTCAACTTCGACACTCCCGATTGTCACGTTACCGGCGGCTGCGACCTATACACGACAAAAGCCGCAGGCTCCGACAAGAAGCTCTATAAGAACATTGACAAGTCGCTAGAAACACAACATGCTGCCCTGCTCAAGTTCGGGTCTAGCCTGTCACCGCCCCAGCGCACCACCCTCAACCTGTCCCGGTCAAGTCCATTTGGCCCTCTTTCCGACATCTCAAGTCGCAGGACATTCGCATACCTGATCGCGACATTGAACGCCTCACATCCGGACTATGACTTCAGCCATGTATTGCGGCCCGCCGACTTCAAGCGGGAGCGCATGTTGAGGAAGGTGGTCGCCAATCTTGACACAACTCTGCACAGCGCCCGGCCCAACGCGCCCTCAACAACTGAATACCCCATGACCTCATTGCTTCCTCCGAGTAAGAGGTCTAAAGCCGCTGCGGCAGACACGGGGTCGTCGCCCCCGGCCGTGTCCGGCACGGAATCCCCACCATGGGGGCCCCACATGTGGGCCCTGATCGATAAGGAGATGACACTCAAGCAGTGCGCCGTCTTCTCCTACCAACCCACCTCGAACCCCTTTGACGAGGAGGCCGCCGCCATCTGGAGCCAGCACTACCTGTTCTTCAACAGGGAGCGCAAACGCGTCGCGTACCTCTACGTCCGAGGCGTGCCCGTGGTCTCACACAGTTACAACCCGCCCTCGCCCCTGCGCCACCGCCAGCGCAGCGGCGCCATGTCGCTGACGCCCTCGTCGTCGACGGGCGACCTGCGGAAGCGCAGGCAGCTACACCTCGAGGACGCCGGCGCCAACAAGCGTGCCAGGTACTGGCTCGGCGACCGCGAGGCCGAGCGCATGCCCGTCTCGGATGACGAGGATGACTACGCCGACGACGGCCTGTCGTGGAACCGCGACAAGGACGGCGTGCTCGAGCTCGAAGAGTTCGCCGGCAGCTACGGGGACTACGACGACGACGCAGACGCCGGCCTCAGCGATGACTTTAGCGACGAGGTCTCCGAGGATGAGAACCCCGACGAGCATGAGACGAGCCCGAGGCTGAACGCCCTGCGCGGCATGAGCGAGGACATCGCCGGCAGGATGGAGATTGAGTGAGCCTGACCTTTATCATAGGTGTTGATCTGGACCTACCTGTGCCTGCCGGTTGTCTCTTGGTTTTTTGTTTTTTTTTGCGCCATTTTTGCGTCATATTTGAGTTTCTTACGGGATGATCTCGCTGTTTGGATATGGCGTTTATCTTCCGTCTTTGCATATTGGAGCGCGAGGCTGACTGGGTCACACTGCTTCAACGCAGTCGGCGTTGGGCCCGGTACATGGCCTCTTCCCACCCTCTGTATGGTGGTGATTTTTGATCATCATGCTCCTATATTTCGAGTCTTATTTTTCGGGATGAGGGTATGCGAGCCTCGAGCAGTCGACTTGATATATCCTTTTCGATCAATGCATTCCTTCATCCCGTCGGCCGGCTGCCAGCGCTTTCTACCTACCGCCAGGCGCCGGGCTGTGTGGGGGGCACCATCGGGCACTTGACTATTTGTGTGTGCTTTTAATATCTGTACTTTCAACCACCCGCACCGGCATCGTCTCAAGTAGCCGAGTCGCAACGAGGAGCAGGTTTTCTTCTTCTTTCCGTTCCTCTATTTCTTATTTTCCTACATATCATCTCTTTTAGGCTTCAGGAGCGGTCGGATGGGGGCCAAGTGACGTTGGTTTTACGGCGAGGCGTTCTCGGTATGCGGGTGCTTTTATGAAAGAAAGAGAGGGGGGGGGGGCGGAAAGGGGCCAACTCGTGTGTGTGTATATGTGTGCGCGTTGTCCGTCCGGCCAAGGAGAGTGGTTTCCTGCCCCGGCTCGAATCTCCCCTTTTGTATTTTCCGCTTTAGTTTGCCCTCTCTGGGCACCAAGAAACACAGGTGCCAGGTATCGCAACTAGGGCCAGCATCTGTTGTCAGTTATAGTCCCGACTGAACAAGTCGTGGAAATACCAGAATGCACAAGAGAATTGGACTATGGGCTGCCTGATGCGGGACGAAATGATAAGTCTCTGATTGTGATGATGAAATTCTCTTTTGCCAGCGAACCAAGTCTTGTAGCTGATGTGTATTATCATAAGCGACCGTAAAGACACTGATATGGATGGACGTTTTTCACGAAAGGCGCGGCACCAGAGATGGAGTAAGTACTACAGCATTTATCAGTGGGGGCCTGCTCTGAACTGTCAATCAACATCCAGCCCAACGCAAGAGAATATGTCCGCAATGTTGGTGGGACTAGACGACGAGCTTCTGAGTGAAGGTTAACTCAGCAGGACTTCACTCGAGAACCACAAGATTAATGCTTCTTGGAGCAATGCGTGCATGGTATTTGTCCTACGATGATCTAAAGTACTTTTTTTCACGACGTCTGTTTTTCCATTCTTAGTGGGTAGATAAAACCATTTCCGAGAGAATAATCGACCGAGTTTCGGGCGCAACCTTTTGCGCAACTTTCCGACGCCGTCAAGAGAAACCGCCGATGTCCGCATCCGCATCGGAAACTAAAACACCCATATTAAGGCAGTCAAAGTGGACCAAGCATTCCGTTCAGTTAGTGTGCCGCGGGAAAGGGGAAAAGCAGAAACCTCGTCGCAACCAACAACCGTGATCCGTGACTCGTGCGCTCTACAAAGATGATCTACTCTGCAGTGTCGAGATCGTCGTGCGCAGGAGGCGGGCTGTCCAGGGCTGTTTGGCGTGTCAGCAGGTGGAAGGATGGGTTGATTCATGCGGGGTATTTGGATGCTTACGCTTGCGATCGTCGCCATTAGCACCGTTCTCACGGCGGTCGCGGTCGTCCCTGTCGTCCCGTTCCCGCTCGTCGCGGTCACTATGTCGGAAATATCAGTAACTCGATCGGTGGCTTTCAACTTGTGTGGCTGAGAAATAACTGCTTACCGGCGGTCAGGAGATCGCGAGCGTTCACGCGTGTCACGGCGGTCACGGTCATCATAACGGTCACGCTCGCGACGGTCGTCCTTACGGGGCGAGTAGTCGCGAGGGCGGCGGGGGCTGGGAGTCCGGCGGCGAGGAGAACGCGCAGGGCGACGGTCGCGGTCACGGCCAGAATCGAAGCGCCAGGACGCAGAAGGAGGAGTGCGGGCCCACTGCAGGAGCATTAGTATACTTGAATACTGGGCGTTGATAGCTGGGATGGTAGTAGTAGCTATAGCTAGCTTACCTCAATCTTCAGAATGTCGTCACGTCCGATCCGCTTGTTATGCATGTCGTGATAAGCATCATCGGCATCTCGACGGTCCTCGTACTCCACAAATGCGAACCTGATGGGGGGTAGTCAGCAAACAACGGCCGCGTGGCATCTTGCGGGATGGAGCGGATACTCACAGCCTGCTCGAAGCACTACGAGGAGCAGGGATGTCGCAACGGACGAGCCTGCCATAGCTGTGTCGGATGATGTCAGTATGGTCAAAACCAACCAAGCGAAACGGATCAAGGATCTCTCGGATTTTGCGATCGCATCGCCGCGTCGACGTAGCGTCGCGAAGCCGGGTGGATACCGTTGACAGGCGACTTGCCCGGTGCAAAGCCAAGCGCGTTTTGTTTGGAAGCGTTCTGTCATCGTCGCCGACCGCTCGATCGAATGGTGGGAGGGGACGAGTTGGGGGGCAGGAGGACGGAGGCATGGCACGACGGTGGGTAGGACACAGCGAGCACTTCGACGCGAGGGCGAGGGCGGCTGGGAGGGTGGAAGAGTCCCCGAGAGACTGGACTGGACTGGACTTGGACTTGGACGTGGACGTGGACGTGGACGTGGACTGGAGGTTTTTGGATGGGTGGGCTGAGGAAGGAGGGATCGGAATTACCGTTCGAATTCGTAGGCGAGGTCGCGGGCACGAGTGCCGTGGCTGAAGCCAGTGACATAGAGAGTTGTACCGCCACGGGACATCTTGTCAGGATAAAGGTGGTGATGCGGTTTGGTTGATGTACGGTCGGCAGTGGACGGATTGCTGTTGAGCAGAGCTGAAGGTCGAAAAAAGTGAGTGGCCTTTCAAGGCAGGCTTGTTTGGGTTTGGGGAGGCTGTCGGCGAGGGTCCGTGCGCCAGCTGGGCTCCACCGCGATGTGACCTCACCGCTGGAGCTACCGCTGCGGCCCTCGGGTGCTAGCTGCCTAAACGGCCAGGGCTTATGTAAAAAGGAAGGAATCAACCCGGCCTGCCCGAGGTGAATCGAGCACGTTCTGTTACAATCTGCCAGAATGGCCGACGAGCAAAATGGGGTCGGATTTACATTCGCTAAAATACCCGTAGGACTAATACCTATGTCTTATTCCAAATGCTTAGGACACAGACTCCGCGGAGTGGAATCATATAACTTTATAGGACTGATGTGAAAAGAATCTTGGATGCATTTGTTAAGCAAAGTGTATATTGCGGCCCCCCACCACTCTCCCTGCAGGCTTCCCCCCCCCCCCCCGGGGCAGAAATTCCGACTCATTAACATCAAATGATGCACACAATATGTGTCCCTGTCGTTTCATCATAGAAACCGCCCAAGTCTTTTTGCTCAGGGCGGAATTTGATGATGTAATCCCATGTGAGTCGATCGAATGTAGCTGATAGCCTTGTGTAACCAATGCGCCTGAAAGTCCATTCTCGATATTCAACGGGCCATCCCAGGGTCTGATGGACGTTGGCGGCTTTTTCCATGGGGTTTTCTTTCTCCAAGAGCTTGGTTTTTTCCAAGAGGAGACAGACGATATCAGTAGACCTTGAAGGCGACCCATACGCCATCGGAATGCAGTAGATCTCGTCTGATTCGGTGAGCCTGTCTTCTTTGTCATCGTCGCTTGGACAATCGAGATAGACGTTGAAGTTCTTCTTCTCGTTTTCGTTCCCCTTGCCGGGCTCAGTTCCCATGTCATCGTCGACAAGCAAAAACCAGTAATAGTGCGTGCCCTCTCGTTGTAACTTCACATGGTGCACCCTGGCCCTCAGCCTGATGTGTCCGTTTCTGACTAGACCAAAATGATTGCCTGTCTCTGGTAACACTGATACTCCTTTTTCCCAAGGTTTTTCCTCTGAATCTGACTCACAGCCACCCGCACCTTGTGGAAGTTCGACGAGAACAGCGTCGGAGTCGAGAACGTGGCCGCAGGAAATGCCATTGCCAGATTGCGCATCGACTGAAGCCCAAGAGAATGATGGTGCTCTGTATTCCTTCGGACGTCTCGACGAATACTCGATCGTGTTGGATCTGGAGTCTGAGTCTCCTCGATATAGCGGCTCCACGTGCCAGAGTAATTGACTGACGAGGTGCACATCCCAAAGGCCAGCTATGTACCGGAGCTGCATGTGATCCTTCCTTTCCTCTGACCCCGAGATGAGACCGGCCATGCGGTGAGCTAAGCCTGAAAGTGCAATCAATTTGTCCTTCTGCCACGTCAAGTGAGTTTTGCAGTACATCTCGACGATCCGAGACCACAACTCAAGTGAGTGGACAATCCTAGATTCTATCCCATTTCCGGCCGAGTCAAGGGGTTCGACCACTCCACGAAGCCTATTACGCCTCAGGCTCCTGCCATGGATTTCTGGGTCCAGTCCTTTCATAATGATGCCTTCATGGATATCATCCCCAATGATTTGGTAATTGGGTATGCCTTCGACATGCCCCTCGATGTCATCAAACTCTGCGCACTCCCAGGCGATACGACCACGGCAGAAGTGCAACACCCTCGGGGCCAGTAGTCGCTCCTGGATAACCCAGCCACGCTGATTGACGGGAGCTTGGTTCACCAGTGTTTCCCAGTTCGAAACGTCCAGTAATAGGCAGTTCTGTACCTTAGCCAACGGCGTAAACTTCGAGTCCACTGCTGGCCCTGTTGTCTCAAGGGTACTGGCGTCCACATCATGAGGGGACAAGGTGTTGGCGCGGTTTTTTTGTCCTACAGCCTCTGCAGCTTGACTCGGATGGAGGCCGCTGACGTCCACGCGGACAACTTCCTCCCACAAGTGTTGTGGGTCGCGTTGCGAGTAGAGGCCCTCGCCACTATGTTCCGCGGCTATGGCTGAGATATTCAAGAAGGAGTTGCGGTACACGTCCTGCATCAGCGCCGATTCATTCAACTATAGGCTTAGGAATTACCTACCTATAGGTACCCATAGGTACCCAACGCACAGACCTAAGTCCTTATTACCTACTTATA
>MAVT02001333.1:0-13657 GCA_001702395.2 Diaporthe helianthi | reverse complement strand
TAATAAACTTTAAACGCGCCTATATTTTATAGCTACAATCTCTCTATAATAACTACACGAAGGTTATCTACGCCTTGGATTACATAGATAAGGAATATTAAAACTAATAGAATACCTACGTAAAATCCAAAATCTAAGAGCAAGAAGATAATAACGAAAACTTAGTTTTTGTTTTTAATTATTACCTATAGAAAGAATTCCGCAAGTTTAGTATTAATTACAAAGAAAACCCCTAGAATATTATAAGCTTTATTTAAATAGCTTTAAATAACACCTATTAAAAAGAATAATAAAACTTATAAAGCTTTTATTAGTACTTTAAAACGCTAGAGTTAGAATAAGAGCTTTGTAGTAATGCGAAAAGGGTTAATTTCTTTCTTTCCTAGCTTTTTGTTTAGCTATTAGGCTATATTTATATTAACTACGCCTTAGTTATACCTAAGAAGCAAAATAATATAGTTTATATTGCCTAGGCTATTTGGGTAAGTATGCTTAAAAAAATATAAAAGCAAAAATATAAGGAAATAACTCTAAGGAAAAAAAGGGTATTAGAAATCCTTAATAAAAAGTTTAAAAGTAAGCTTATTGAAAAGCTTACAAACTAGAGAGAAGAAAACTTTAGCTAAGGCTAAAGTAGAAGGCAAGCTTTCTAATTTAGAGGGCGTGCGCGTAAATTACTAAGTTAGCTTCCTCGAAAAGCTTAAAAAAGTACTAATAAAAACCCCTAATAGCAAAATTCTTTTAACAAATAAGGTAAATATACCTAGTGTTTTTATTGCAATAGTACCTATTACTACTTAAATAATTACTTTACTTTTTTTATTATTAAGGCTTAAGTGAGTTAAATTAGAGGACGCGGTAGCTTCCAATTACGGGGCTATTGTTAAAACTAAGAATTTTACAATAAGTATAATTCTATAAGCGGATTTAACGCCGCTAAGGTTTACTTTATTAACTATATACTAAAGGAAAAATAACTATACTTAGGGAAGAAAATAATAAAAGTTAAAGAAATATTTGTAATTTTGGGCTAAGTAGTTATAAAAGGTAGCTATAAAAAAGTAAAGGTTAATCTAAATATATAAGCTATAGTAGATCTTATAAGTATTTTATTTGTTAATTATTATAAACTTAAAAAATCCTAAAAATACTTTATTTTTATTATTAAAGTTTAGTATATTAAAGTACTAATGTTTAAAGTTTACAAGGTTTTTTTATTACTAAAAGATTATTATAAAAATAAAAAAGAAAAGGTTTAGTACTATATTATAGTAAAGCGCAAGCGCGTTAAATTTGCCTTATTATTAAGAATACCTAGCCTAAAAGCCTTTTACTTTAGTATAAAATTTACCCTAAAGGACTAATAGCTAAAGCAAAAACATTTGCGTTTTCGAGAATAAACTTTATAGGTATTTTACAAAGGGTTAAAGAAGTTTACTATATATTACGCTTTTCTTTTTACTAAAGAGCTAGTAAAGCTTAGTTTAGGCCTTAATAATAACTCTTGGAACCTAAGAGAAATAGATAACGCTTCGAAGCCTGCCTTTAATTTGTTATAAATCCACCTACGATTAAAGAGAATAAAGGATTTTTTTAAAAAAAAGAAAATAAAAAAATTGCCACCTTGTTAGGTAGCTAATTATACTATTAATTTAGTCCTAAGGACTTTACCCCTATTTCTTCTACTTTATTTATTATTATAGTTAAAGCTTAAAACCTTGCAAGATTAGCTAAATAAATTCTTTGCGAATAAGTAAATTAGGTTTAGCAAGAGTTTAGCTAATGCTTTAGTTTTATTTGCGCTAAAGAAAAATAGCACCCTTCGCCTTTGCGTTAATTATTAAGCACTTAATAAGATTACAATAAAAAACCGCTATTTATTTCCTTTAATGTTCGAGATTATAAACTACCTTACAAATACTTAGTATTTTTTAAAAATTAATTTTACTAATATATATTATCAAATTTGCATTTAAAAAAAGAATAAATAAAAAACTGCATTTTAAATACAATATAGTTACTATAAATTTATTATTATACTTTTTAGGCTTACAAATGTACTAGCAACTTTTTAGTTTTTTATTGCTAAGGTTTTTGGCAATTATATTAACGTATATGTAATTATTTATTTAAATAATATTCTTATTTTTTCCGCTAACGAGAATAAATATAAAAAATATCTTTAAATTATTATTAATTGCTTTATAATAGCAAATCTATTTAGTAATTCTAAAAAATATAGTTTTTTTAAATAAGATATTAAGTTTTTTAGGTTTATTATTAATTATAAAAATATTTAAATAAACCTTAATTGTATTAAGATTATCTAGAAATAGCTTATACTTTAGAGTTTTAGGGATATTTAAGTATTTTTTGGCTTTTATAACTTTTATTAATGTTTTATCGAAAAATACTTAAGAATAGCGCGCTTACTAAATAAATAGTTAAAAGGTATAAGGAATAGCTAAAAGCTAAAGGAAATTAATTTTCTTTCTCTTAAATATAAAAGCGCTTAAAGGGCGTTTAAAAAACTAAAAACTAAGTTTTAATAGGCCTTTTTTTTTCGCTATTACAATCCCTTGCTTTTTACTTAAATTAAGTGCAATATTTTCAATAAAGCATCTATAGCTATTATTTTGCAGCGCTACTCGTTAAACAAAAAGCTAGTTTAATATTTAATTGCGTTTTAGTTATAAAAGTTTTTAGGCGTAGAAATTAACTAGTTTACTTATAATAAAGAGCTAAGTGCTATTATTAAGAGTTTTAAGTACTAAAGATAATACTTTAAGGGTATTTGCAAGCTTATTATTGTTTTAATAGATTACTATAACCTTAAAGGGTTTATATTCCAATGGGAATTAATATAGAAGTAGGTATAATAGTTGATATACTTTGCTAGGTTTAACTTTATTATAGAGTATTACTTTAGGAAAATAAACCCTATAAATACGCTATTGCAAAGGCTAAACTACTTATTAGGCAAGAAGCCTATAAATTTAGGATAAATTTTAACGTTAGAATTAAAAATAGCTATAGCTATAGGGAAAACCTTATAAAGCTTTTTTAAAAACTAGTTTGCTATAGCAGTTTTAGTTAAAGTAATTTTTATAAAAGCGGAAATATATAGTAAACTTACTTTAACATTACATTAGCTTAACTTTATAAGACTATTGCTATAGTAGGTTATTTTAAAGGCCTAAGCTTAAATATACGCTTTAAGCGCTAGTATAATGCGCTCGAAGCTTTGCTTTTCGCTTTTAGAGTTAATATATAAAACCTAAGATTTAAACCTAAACGTTTAGCAAAAAGTTTAGAAAAGTAAATCTAACTTAGAAAAGTTAATAGGTTTTAAGTACAAAGTTTAAAATAGATTGTTGTATTAGAAGGAATATATATATATATTAGATTAAGAAGTGTTACAATAAGAGATTTTGCAAATTTACTATAATAAGCTTTTAAGTAGCTATTAGGAGTAAGCAAGAATTTAGGATTTAGTTAAATGGCATTTTTACTAGTTAAGTTTAAAGGTTGTAATAACAAAGTATATGCGCTTTTGCGCAATATACTAACGTAACTTGTTACTGCGCTATTGTTTATATAGCAAGCTTGTTTTACTTTTAATTTCGCTTTAACTAATGCAAAAACTAAGTATAAACTTTATTACAAGGTTTTTTATTGCTGTTGTAAATAGAAAAAAGGTTAACGCAATCCTAGTAATTGTTAACTAATTTAGTAAAATAAGCTTTTTTTTTGCTATAAGTAATATAATAAATACTATAAAACTAGCTATAATTTTTTATAAAGAAATTAAATGCAAATATAGCTCGCTCCATAGGATTATAAGCAATAAAAGTATAGTATTTATAAATACTTTTTGGAAAACGCTAAGCTAATAAGGAGAAATTAAGAATAGATTTACTACTACTTACTACTTGCAGGGTAATAGCTAGACGGAATAAATAAATTAAACGCTAGAATATTATTTGCAAAGATTTACAAATAATAACTAAGTAAACTAGCTAAACCTTTTATATATTGCTTATTTTGCATACAACTTAGTAAAAAACGCTTTAATTAGAAAATCCTTATTTATAGCTTTCTATAGGTATAAGCTATTATTCTAGGTGCTACAAGAGTTTTAGCTTGCTAAGGATAATGTATTATAAAGAGAGGTACTAATAGTTTTTAAAAAACTAGAGAAATTAGCCCAAATTTGTAAAAATTGCAAAATAGCCTAGAAAGATGCGGTTAAAGCGCAAGCAAAGGCCTACAATAAGCGCTATAAACCCATAAAGTTTAAAATAGAGGGATAAGTTTTGTTATTAACAAAAAACCTAGCTTTAAAGCATAAAAAACTTACCCCAAAGAGGATTAAACCTTTTTAAATTGCTTATTGCTAAGGAAAGTAAGCTTATAGCCTTACTTTCCTCGAGAAGTATAACTAAATTTATAATATTTTCTACGTAAGCTTTTTAAAACTATAGAATAAACAAGAGAAAGGCAAGCTAATAGAAATAAATAACAACCTTTTTAACCTCGAGGATATTAACGCTAAATAGAAGTTGGAAAAGCTTAGGGATTATTAGAAGATTAAGGGTACTACTTACTACTTAGTAAAGTAAAACGAATAGCCTAGCGAATATAATTCTTAAGTTTTTAAAGAGAATATATTAGTAAACTAAGCAATTAAGGCTTACTAAAAGTAGCGTAGCCTATAGCATTAGCGCTAAAGAGCAAATAATAACCTAAGGAAAAGTAAATAAGGATAAATAAGCTGTAATAAGGATAAATAAGTTGTAATAAGGATAAAATAATTAAATAATAGGGATATAAAAAGCTGCTAAGTACTATATAAATGCCTATATGGGCAAAATAATAAAGATGCAAATAGCTAAAGGATAAAATTATAATTACAATAAAGAAATACTTAAAATTAATATATATTTAATTAAAGGATAAAAACTTTTAAAAAAAGTATTAAAACTACTATAACTAATTCTAAAGTTAACTCTATAAGAGCAAAGTTTGCGCAAATAACTTTTAAATTAGCACTACTACTACAGTATAGCTTTTTTAAATATCTCTTATAGTAATGTAATTTGCATCCTATGCATTATCTTCTATAGTAGTAAAAGAAAACCCTTTAGCTAATTACTAAATACCTTTTAAATTATATCCTAGATTTTCTTAAAGAAGCCCTACACAGAAGCGTGCTATACCAAGAACCTATTATTAGCAAGTATAAGCTAAGCTATAGAATAATAGCTATTAATTAGGTTGTTTATAAACTTCTCTCGTAGTTTATTATAAAACAAAAAAGTAATAAAGTTTACTAGGCGTAAAGAAAAAATATTAGCTAGGGCTTACAAGCAAAAAAGGCTAGCCTTTATAATAGCTAACTTTTGCTTATATATTAAAACTAGAATATAAAGGAACAAGGAATAACTTACGTTTATCTTAATTAAAAACTACTTCTTATTTCTAGCGCTTGTAAACTAAGGGTTTAAAACGAATTTCTTAAAGGCCTATACGCTAAAGGGGCCATTTATTAAAAAACTACTTAACGTATAAGCTAGGCGCAGCTAGAAAATAAACAAACAGCTTTTCTATATAATTAATATAGGTGGATTAGCACTTCGTTAAAGGCTAGTTAAAACTACTTAAGCAAAGTATAGGTTAGCTATAAAACTAACAATTAATAAATTACCCTATAAAGTATTAATAACGCTTATATTGCCTACTACTAAATGCATATACTATAATATAAGGCAAATAGTGCATTTTTATATAATAATTGTAGCGAAATTAACTAGTGTTTGTAACTACGCAAGGGATTAGCTTTTCTAGGCGTAAAACTAAGTTTTTATACTATTTGAGGAAGTAATAAAAATAGTAGTTATAGGGTATACGCGCTATAATAGCATACCGCTAAGTTATATAGCGCTTCTTGCAATTTGAAATATTCTAAGCAAGCCCTATAACTCTAGCGATAAAGCTACAAATAAGCTCCTAGGAAGAAGGAGTTATATAGCTTTGTATTTTAGTAGAAATGTTGCTGCAAATAAAGTTAGGTAGGGGCATTAGGGTTTTTTTCGGGGTTTAAGGGATTACTAAAAGGCTTTTCTTTAAAAAGCTTAAAAGCGCCTTAGCGGTTGCAGCTTTAGCTTGCTACTTTTAAAAGGTTTTCAAAATCCTTAGTACAGCGATAGTTTATTTATTGGAACTACCTTGGTATAGCGGTTAGTTTATAGCTAACGTATAAGTAAATTACTAACTATAGCGATTACAAAAAATAGAGTTAAATAAAGTAAGCGAAAGCTTAACTTTCTTGCTAAAAAGATTATTATTGTTGTCTTTTTTAATTATAATAGAAATTAAACTTATTACTACTTAAAAACCCCGCGTAGTTAAGCAATTACAACTAATTCTAAATAAAGCTATAAAAGCGCTACTAAACTTTGTTAGGAGTTAAGTAATATTAAAAGAAATTAATAACGCTTAACAGTAAAAAAAAAGCTAATAAAGTTCTTTAGATTTTTAAAAGAAAATAAACAAATTTAATAATGCAAATTAGCAAAGCCCGGTTGTAAAAACGCAGGCACGTTAAAAGGGTTATTATTTTTCGATAAATAGCTCCTTTTTTTACAACTACGATTAAGGTAAAAGTTATTATTGGGAAAAATACAAGGTATAATAAATATAGTAATAAAAAAAACAAGTAGAAAAGAGAAAAATTAATTAAGGAAGAAGCAACAAACTAACTAATACCAAAAGTTAAAAAGTAGTAGTTATTATTAGTTGAAGAAAGAGTTAAAGTTTAAAGGGCCAAACGCTTAGAGTTTTATAGACAGCCGAGTAGCTCGTATACGTTAAATTTACTAGTAAATTAACACTAAAAACTACGTAAGTTATTAAAAATAGTAACTAGGCAAGAAAGTATAAGGGCGTGCTACTCGGGGGAAGGTATAATTGTAATAACTAGTTAGCGGTAACCCTAGCTTCTTCCTAGGCACTATAAATAGTAGCCCCCGCAAGCCCAAGGAACAAGGGTTAAAAGGGGCAAGAATTAGTCTTACACCTTTACCACACTTAGTAGTACCTCTTCCTTAAACCTTCTACTAGCAATTATACCTAACAAATATATACGTTATTATACTTATTAAATAAGGATTAGTTAGTTTATATACTTATAAATATACTATATATACTTTTAATAATTTATATTAAACATTATTCACGTAACTAAAAAAAGCTTTGTACTCTTTATTACCTTTTCTACTTTATTAAAAGGTAACTTCCTCGCTACGTTTATTCTTTAACTATAGGTATACTAACCTACTTTATTTAAATAAATAGAGCTTATTTAATTTATAGTATAGAAACTTTATATTATACGTACGGTTATAAACTATTTTAGGTATTTATATATCGTAACAAGGTTATAATTACCTAGAACTACCTATGTTTAAAACCTAAAAGATAAGATAAAAGGGTATATAAGTAAAGGTATAGAGTTTATATAAGTATTAGTAAATTTACGTACTTTAAAGGTATAAGAGTTCGAAAGTAAGTAACGTATAGTACTTCAAGAAATCTAATTAAAGGAATATAGTTAAAAGAATATAGTTAAAAGAATATAGAGGAAGAACAGGAAGAAAATCACGAGGGTGGTTTCAGGCAGACCTCTGGAAAGCCCTGGAACAGAAAAGGTGGAGTGTCCCGCGAGGCCCGCAGCAAGAGAGCTGTGTTGTCAAAGCTTCCCCGCCATTGACTTGTCTGGCGTGGGAAGGCGCAGAGGGGCAACGTTTCCGGACCCCAACTGCACGCACGAGTGGCGGACTCTGAATCCTCGTCCTCGAGCCGTGACCTCTTCTGCCCACGTTCCCTTTCACTTCGGCTTCTGGCAGCCCTGCGGCACGAGGCGG
Organism: Diaporthe helianthi; assembly: GCA_001702395.2. NCBI lineage: Eukaryota > Fungi > Ascomycota > Sordariomycetes > Diaporthales > Diaporthaceae > Diaporthe > Diaporthe helianthi. The sequence continues at coordinate 5,732 of MAVT02001333.1, read as the reverse complement.
AACCTGGACGGGCTCACATCCTCGCCTCCGTCACTGCCCCTCTGCTGAACTCGCCAGGCAGCACGTTAGCTTCGGGCCGGGTAAGCAGCTTCTGCAAACCGGGGGCTTCTTCTGTTCACACGCGGGAGAAGACGTGTCTTCTCCGGCCACCCACTACTCAAGCCGTGTATAGTGTAGACACCAAACTAATGTTGGGACTGCCTTGTAGCCGAACAAGAACCCACCCCACATTACGGATAGAGCAACAGGACTTTCTCCCCACTCTGGCCAAGCCAACGGCGACACGAACCAATACCAATACCAACACCACAACCGCCACCATCAGAAGATAGCAACACCAAACAAGACCGAAAACATGTCGCAATTCATGCAAGACCTGTGGGAGTCCATATTCATCCCCGGACCCACCCCATCGCTCCTGATCGCGACCAACGTCACATTCGCCTGCCTACAGGTTGTTCTCTTCGCGTTGCTCCTGGCGACCTACAGCATCCACTTCATCGTCCTATCCTTCCTTAGTGGTGGCCTGTGGTACGCCATCAACTGGTTCGCACGGGAGCTGCAGGCAAACCATGACCGGGAGGTGGCGGAAAAGGCAAAGGCCGCCCGCAGGACGGCTGCTGGAGGAAGGGCAGACATGTCTGCTGAGAGTGAGACCGAGGTGGAGACGGGGCTGACGAGAAGCAAGACCAAGGCTCAGCCGGGCCCGGCCGCCTCAAGCAGAGACGTCGAGGTGCAGGGTACCAGCGCCAGCGGGGTGAAGCCGCGCCAGCCGCAACAGTCGCAGGATAGCAAGTCGAGCGCAAGCACTGAGGATGAGTGGGAGAAGGTCTCGGAGTACGATAGCGACAAGACCAAGTGAGGGCACAGTGCCTTTGAGTGAGCGGGCAAGAGTGCTTGGAACAACACGACACGGCCGACTGGGATCGCCCGCTGGCGACCGAGACGTGATGGGCTTGCAGCCTTGGAGCCATGGATGTTCAAGACTTGGGCCCAACACACGGGGGCCTTGCACCCACCAGTATTTTCTCTGCGTCCTTTGTACATAAAACAACATTTCACGTCTCTGCCTGGAGCATCGCACGGCTGGCCCCTTGGGAATATCAACCCGGAATGGGGATAAGCTACTTGTGAAGTACCTTGCTCGGCGTATACCAGCCGAACAGTTCAAAGTATCTGCAAAGTTACCTGGTGGCTAGGTCATCACATGACTCCGGACATGGTCCGTGCTCGTCCCCCCTGTCTCTGAATTTGGAGCTCCCGGTCGCGTCTCTTCCAGCTTTCCATACATTGCCCAAGGCAGCCTTGCTCGCGACCATTTCAACATACGGTACCAAGCAATCAACAGGCGAGGTGTTTGTCCCGACCGCCCATCCACAAGATGAAGCTCGTCAGGTAAGCTCTTCCTGTGTCCTCTCCCATCCTCCACCCCTCCTCACCTCGACTCCCTTCCGTTATTTTCTCCTCTCTCCATTTTCTGCACCGTTTGTGCTGAACCAGCTGCCTCAAGCATCTTGAACCGACCGCGCCATACCTCGAGGCTAATCATGGACCCCATGCTAGATTTTTGATGAAATGCGCCAATGAGACAGTGACGATCGAGCTCAAGAATGGTACTTCTCCCAGGGCTGCAACTGTGCCTAGCCAACCCCCCCCCCCCGCGATGGTGGCCGCATTCGATATTAATGTTGATCTTTCTTGCTCAGGCACCATCGTCCACGGCACAATCACGTCCGTCTCCCCACAGATGAATACAGCTTTGCGGAACGTGAAGATGACCCCCAAGGGTCAGGACCCGGTCCAGCTCGATGCCATGAACATTAGGGGCTCCACCGTCCGGTACTACATCCTGCCCGACTCCTTGCCGCTTGATACGCTGCTCATCGACGACGCGCCAAAACCGAAGAACAAGGCGCGCAAGGAGGCCGATCGTGGGGCAGCTGGTGGCATGCGCGGTGGTCGTGGTGGAAGGGGCGGCGGTCGCGGGAGGGGCGGTGGCCGCGGCCGGGGCTTTGGCCGGGGGCGATAGGCGGAAAGTGATATTGTATGGATCGAGCCCGTTCGTATGACTCCGGCGTTGGCTGGTCGGAATGAGGTCAGGCGCGTGTCCTCAGCAAGGGCTGCCAGGAGGTGGGCCAAGCTCGTATGATGTGACATGGCATCTGGGGTCGACTGCTGCCCCTGAATTTCTGTACACGGCGAACAACCCGGCTCTTACAGGCACCGCGGTGGCTCAATTCGCTGGGCATTGGTTTTGCTTTGCCGGTGGTACGGCGCCTCTGTCGTGGCGCTGGCGACGGAAAGAGCAGGAGGACTGGACTCAGCGGGCCAATCACGCAGCGTCGCCTCATAAAATAAGAGATGGATGGATGAATCTGCCTGAATTCTAAGAAGAACAACAGCAACAACAATAACAACAAGAAGAAATGAAGAAGAAGAAGAAGAAGAAGAAGGAATCGTCTGATCGTGCGTGCTTTTCCTCCCCCCTTAGATGCTAGTGTTGTGGTCGTCGCTGCCGCTGTCGCGCTGGGTGTCCCTCCAAATTCTAATAATCTGAAGTTTCTCCCAACCGGCCTGCTTGCCGCTGTCCCCAACGGTCAAGACCCGCCACGTCGGCCCAAAGGCCCGAATCCTCGTCTTGACATCCTCGGGCTTGTTAGCAGCGCAGAGAAGCAGGTACGCGCAGCCCCTCGCGCTCAGCGCCCCCGGCAGCGCTTCGATCAGCCGGTCCGTGATCTCCATTCCATCCCTGCCGCCCGCGTACGACAGAGACAGCAGGTACGAGTCGCGATCAAAAATGTCGCTGGCGCTCATCGTGCCGCCGTCCAGCCCGGCCGGCCCGGCCTCCCCGACCCCTTGGGCAGTCAGCCGTGCGTGGTCCTGCGCCGGCAGGTCATCCGTCGGCACGTACGGTGGGTTGAAGACCAAAACGTCAGCGATGCCGGGTCGTAGCGGTGCCACGAGGTCGCCCCGGACAGCGCCCAGGAACATGCCGTGCGTAGTCGGGTTGTCAGCGGTAGCGCGCGCTGCCGTCGTCGCCGTCGCCGCGCACGCGAAGGCGTTGACGTCAACACCCAGTGTGAGAGCGCCGCGGTTGCCGAAGATGGGCTGCGCGTGCGCGTGGATGAAACTCACCACCACGCCGGAGCCGGTACCGACCTCAACAACCAGGGGCGGCGCTGGTGGCGGGGCGACGTGGCTGGGCGCGCCGAATCGCTGCTGCAGAAAGGCGGTTTCTGAGGGGGAGGAGAGCGTATCCAGGAGGAGGAACGAGTCCTCTGACGGCTCATAGACCCTCGAGTAGGACACATGCGACGTGTCTGGCGTGGGGAGCATGGCTAGCTGTCTTGTCGTGTTTGCGAAAGGGGAAGGGGATGGGGACGGGGGGAAGGCGGTGGTTGGGCTACGGATGAGAGTGCACACTATCTTCGTGTCGTCGAGACCGAAATAAAAGGAAAAGTTTGCTGGGCACGTGATGTGCAAGAGTCACCCTCGAGTCTCTTCACTCAGCCCGACCAGGCTCAGGAATCGCAACACCACAACCTCCAATTCAGGCTCAAGCAATGTTAGGACCCGCAAAGGCCCACGGATGCAGTGATGATATCCATGATATGCTTTATGCAAGACTTTCAATAGGCCGAGCAAGGCTAGTCTTTATCTCGGCCACCACTTCTCCAACATGTCGTCGTCCAGGGCTTCTGCTTCTCTACTTCTGCGACAAGACCTTATCCAAAGCGGCTGTGAACGCGTTGACCTCGTCGACTACATCCTCACCTAGTCAGGACTGCCCAGGCACGCACAGCTAACACGGGGAGGGGGCAGGCAGGGCGGGCAGGGCGCACAACTCACCGGTATTGTAGTGTACCATACTCACCCTCACAACACCATCCTGCCCAAGACCTAGGGTCTCGTTCACGAGCCTGTTGGAATAAAAAGCACCCCATCTGAAGCCAAACCTTGTCTCCTTCTCCACCGACTCGACCAGCTCCCTCGAGTCCCAGCCCTTGACAGTGAAGCTAACCGTCGGTACCCTGACCGATCCATCGTCGCTCGTCTCGCCACGCACTGTGACCCCATCTTTCCCGTTGAGGTACCTCAGCAGCCTACCCTGCAGCTCTGCCTCCTGCGCCAAGATGGCCTCCCAGCCCAGAGACCCAACATACGCCGTCACGGCCCCGATGGCCCCGACGAGCTCGTAGCTGGCGCCAGCCAGCCCGAGCTTGTTCTCTAGCGTGACGTGCGGGTTGAAGAAGTGGCCGAGACTGCGCATCTGCGCCTGTGCAGACCCGGCCGCCGCAAACAAAACGGCAATGTGCGGGCCGTAAACCTTGTACCAGCTGAAGGCGTAGACGTCCACTCCGAGGGCGCGGACGTCGATGGGCCGGTGCGGCGCGTACGCGACCGCATCGACGCACACCAGCGCTGAGGGGCTGGCCGCATGGGCAGCAGCGCTGATGGCCTTGATGTCATGAATCGTGCCTAGGATGTTGCTTGCGTGCGTGCACGTCACGAGCCGCGTGCGCGACGACAGAAGGGGCACCAGGTCCGAGGCAAGGAGCTTGGGCGAGGACGAACAGGCAGTGGGCGTCCACCACTTCAGGATCAGGTCCTGGCGCCTTGCGAGGTCGACCCAAGGCGCGATGTTTGCCTCGTGGTCGATGGCTGAGACGATGATTTCATCGCCCGGCTGGAAGGACAGCGCCGATGCAAAGTTGCGGAAGAGCTGGGTCGTTGATGCGCCCAGGACTGCATGCTCAGCTACGTCAGCGATGAATGGTTGCTTGACAGGGTGGGGTGGCCATGAAAAAGAACGAGACGTGACGAGACATGGCGAGACGTGACGTGGCGAGACGTGCCTATCTCTTTGCGAGCAGCGTTGATGTACTTGGCCGCTGCCTGGTAACCGTCTTCGTATCTCGAGGTAGCCTTCTCGCCAACATGATACGTGGCGCCGAGCTGCACGTTGGAATTGATCAGGTAGTCGCGTATGCTAGGCCGCAGGCGGTGGCTCTCTGTCAGTCGGGTTCCTCTAGCTGTCGACCTCGGCAGCCCGTACAAGACGAGTAGGCGTCACCTACGAATCAACGACGGTTCCAAGCACTTGGCTGCCACCGGCATTGTCAAAGAAGACTTGGTCCTGGCTCAGGGCTGGGAAGTTGGCTCGGACTTTCTGCACGTCCATGATCTGATCGATGTGATGATGATTTGTGCGAGAGGGTGCGTATCTTGCGGATGCGGGTATCGGAGCAGCGCTTGAGGGGTTCCACACCGATGACGGCGGCCCGTCATCGGCTCTGCCCGGCGCCGCCAACCGACGTGTTTCTCGTCAATCACTTTCACCCATGGGCCACACATGAGCTTTGCTCCACTCAGCAGGACTCTAGAGTCTACACTACGGTGATGGATGACTTGTGGGGCACCCCGAAGTTCCAGTCCTGCATACCGTGACCCCTACCTAGCCTTGCCGCACAGCGAGCCTACACTAGTTGTGTTGAGAAGTCTGCTATTTATGCAGCCCCGAGCATATTGTCACCGAGAGAGTGAAACCCTGAAGAGCTGTGCGCCCGTCTCGAACTTTGGGCCTCGAGCCACCAATCGTAGCCGTATCTCGTTGTCTTCATCAAGGAGCCTGCGCAGAGACTAAGGATAAGCAAGGGATGGGGTGGGATGGCCTTCCTACTGTGGTTACCCCTGGAAATAAATCCTCCCTACTAAGTCAAAGCGGAGTAAAA
>MAVT02001332.1:0-13674 GCA_001702395.2 Diaporthe helianthi | reverse complement strand
TAAGTGCTCGGAGTTTGCCCCGAGCCTAGATCCTAAGGGCCCTTCTTGTTACGTTATACGGTACTAGTACCGGGCAAGGCCGAGGTACCCTAAGTTACGCCGCAATTCCGCCACAGGTGAGGTATAGTAATTAATGAATCCTTATATAACTTGTAGATTTAGACTAATTTTTAGATAAGAAACGTTTTATAAAATTAAATATAATAAAGAAAGCTCCGCTCGTCGCTGCTCTTCCGCTTCGCTTTAAGGTACCTGCCTTGCTACCCTTAATGATTTGTTATATTTCTATTGCATGTTTATATCCAGGTCACAAGTAAGTTGCCCCTACCGACACTAGTAGGAGAGAAAAGGTTACCATAGAAGGGAGCTTCACAGCAGCAGCTAGAACCCTAAGCGGGCAGCCATTTCAGGGCAGGATTCGTGCTAGTTCAAAAGTATATCAGAAATTGATATTATCCTTCTTTTCAAAGGGGTAGAGGAGAACCCCTTTAAATGTCTGTTAAGAAAGTAAATAAGTTAGTAACAGGTCCTAGTAATAATATGCTTAAATCCCAACCTGTTGCGTTCCGGGATCATACAGCTAGATTATGGAACCTCGAAGCAAAGGTTGTCATGATGTGTTCGTGTATTAGAAGGCCTGACATGAGCGCGTTGAACCATGGCCGAGTGGTGCTCATCATAACCAGCAATGCAGATTGCATCCGCGGCTAAAATTATTGTACCGGGTAGTTTCTACGACTTTTATACGTCCTTTCTACTCCGAAATACGTTGTGGAATCCACTCAAACCCCTCGAAGCCTGATTGGTTCCGCTTCATTTCAATCCATGCCCGAGCCCCCTCGGTGGCCGTCGTCATTGTCGCTGCAGGCTGGCGGTGCGAGAACCTTCGTCTCATCAAACGACATGCTCTGACCATGGACTCCTTCCTTTGGTGAGATAGTGCACTACTCTTCCTCATCCGCGTCGGCAACCTCATCCCCACCCTCCTCCGCCTCCTCAGCAGCCTCTGCCTCTTCAGCCTCAACAAGAGGCTTGCCGTTCTCCATCTCGACATCCACATCAGTAGCTGTGCCGCCCTCCTTCTCCAAGCGCAGCCACTCGTCCCACTCGGGGAACAACTCCTCGTCATTCTCAGCGCCAGGAGCTCCGATGGTCTTCGTAACGCGGCCCTTTTTTCCCCTTTCCAGTGACTCTTTCCACTTCTTGACCACGTCCGCAGTCAAACTGGGCTTGTAAGTCTGTGAGAAAAGGACAGCTTCGGCGAGGCGCTCGGTCTTGACCAGGATATTAACACAGCCCTCGACATCTGCAAGGACCCATTTCGCAGAGAAAGCAACGTTGTGAGCGCCGGATTCTTCGGCCTTGCTGGCTAGGGATGCCAGTCCTTCACGGTCGGCGGTCGATGAGTAAACAAGTAGCAGAGAGCCAAGGTCGTTGGCGTGTGTGAAGCACTCTGCCGCCAGAGACACATCCCAGGCAGAGAGGGCGGCGTCACCAACTAAGACGCGTTATGGTTAGTCACCGACCAAAAGGATTAACCGTCAGACAAGGCCACAACTTACCAGTCTTCCATCGGTGCTCGACATCGGCCTGCTTGGCGAGGTCGAGCGCGATGTCCAGTCGGCTCAGCGCAAGAGCAAGCTCGAACTTGTGCTCAGGGTCCGTGGCAACATCCAAAGCGAGCTCCTTGTGGCCCTGGCCGTCCAAGAATCGTGCGACCTTGTTGAGCTCGCTCTCTGGGATTGCGGCGAGCAGCTCCTGGGCGGCATCGAGCTCCTCCCGGAGGACGAGGGTCTGGTACTCCAGCACAGGCAATGACAGGGCAAAGGACGTGATGGCGACATCCTTGTTGCATAGGTAGATGCGGGAGTCGCGCTGGATGTAACCGAGGATATACATGGGCTGGTCAAAATGTGACACTGTGTAAGTCTGGTCGCCGACAAGGTAGTTCAGGCGGTTGGTGGAGTTTGTGAACAGGAAGCAGTCTCCAACCCACTCGCCGGTTCTCACGCTCTCGCTGATATCCGTGATGACGTCGAAGGCGGCCTCCACACCGTCGTCCTCGACCTGGCCGGACTGCAAGCCCTCCTGATATGCCTCGCGACTAAAGCGCAGGATGTAGCAGGTGTCGTCGCAGGCCAGAGCGACCAGCTCCCCGCTCTCACTCCAGTAGACCTCACGCGGCTCGACCTCGATCCGCCTAACCAGGACACCAGTCGCCCAGTCGAAGAAGCTAATGCCTCCCTGGCCCTTGACACCGAGTAGGACTCCTCCGGCCAGGCCGTCCGCCTGGAAACCGACATCCAAGCCGCCTTGCTTCTCGACAAAATTCTTGAACACCTTGACGCTGGTCGGTGACTCACGGATGGCAAAGTCATTTGAGTTTTCCTTGGAGGCCCAGACAAAGTCCAACGCCGAGCCAAATTGCTTGTTGCGCCACGCGAGCGCAGTGTACACGATGAATTCGCCGTCGCCGCAGACCGCGACGAATCGGCCGTTGGCCGAATGTGAGAGGGTGGAAGGGTAGACTTCGCAGCTGCCCAGATCCTTGGTGGTGAGGTTGATGGGCACATTGTCCTTGGTTGTCTCGCCGCCCTTGATAATAGCCGAAACCACCTCATTGTGTTTGGCCCAGATCAGCTTGCCGGAGCCGTCCATCGAGACGGCGGGCTCTTCGCGGCCCAGCTTGACGACGACGGATCCTTCGTCATAGCCGACGGCGACACTCTGCTTACCCCGCTGGTAGCTGACACACCAAGCACGTTCCAAGCCATAGTTCAAGCTCTGCTCGAATCGGTAGGTGGCGGCGTGCCATATTCGCAGTGTTCCGTCTTCCGAGCCGGAAATGATGACAGGGAGCTCGGGGTGATAACAGGCAAAGCTAACGTTGTTCGTGTGCCCCTCAAGAGTCGCAATCAGAGACTTGGTCGTGTAGTCCCAGATCTTGACAGTCCGGTCGTCGCTAGTGGTAAGGAGATATGGCTTGTCGGAATGCGGGTAGTAGTCCACGTGGTTGACACCTTTTTGCTCGTGTGCTTCGAGAGTGAAGTTGGCCGTCGAAGACCCGAGGGACCAGATCTTGACTGTTCTGTCCAGACACGCTGACGCGAACGTATTGGTATCTTTGGGGTTGATTGCCAGCGACATGACATAATGAGAGTGCCCCTCGAAGGTCTGCTGGCACTTCCACCCGAGGTCCCAGTTCCACAACTTGATCGTCATGTCATCACTGGCCGTCAAGACAAAGGGCTGTGATGGATGGACGCAAATGGCGCGGATGTAGTCAGGGTGAGCCTCGAAGCTGGCGACCTTTTCTGATGTGTTGTAGTTGTGGACTCGTAGTTGGAAGTCGTCGCTGCCGCATACAATCCAGTTCTTGCGCGCAATGAATCGACCCGCACGCACGGGTACGTCTGTCAGCTCGAACGTCTTGACAATGGCCTGCGTCTCATAGCTCCAAATGTATACGTGGCCGCTGTAGAGGGTCGTGAGGATCCATGGCTCTGTTGGGTGGAAGTCGATGCCCTTGACACGCTCGCTCCGGGCAAAGAGCTGCCGCTGTGTTCATGGAGGAGTGGTATTAGCGACTGTGACTTTTCTTTCTGTATGCTTGTGCACGGGGTTGGGGAGAGCCCTGGCAGGCGGGCTCGGGTGTAGAAGCTGTGGTTCTCCGATGCGCCTAGCAGTGCGCCCAGCAGTGAAGCCATACTTGTCCGTGTCTGCAGCACCATCGAAGCCATTCAAGACAAGCTGGACTGGGCCAAGAGGTGATGGGGCGGGAATGCGCATACCTTGACGTCGAGCTTCATGCTGGGCAGATGCGATCGGTGTCGGGGCTGCGTTCAGAAGGGAACAATCGCTCGCCGAGGATTCGAGTTCAGGGCGGGTGGGCCGTATATCAGTGGCAGACAAGCCAACATGGGGGAACCGTTTCTCTTCCTATGGTGAACAGACTCGAGCTTGCTCAACCTCGGGCCTGATTGACGCGATGGACGGGGTGTAGAGCGAATGCGATACAAGGGACCGGTACAAGGAGTTGGTTTGGGCGGAATGTGGTGTGGGTAGCGTCCCCGTGTATGAATGGCAAGCTGCTGCCACGTCTCAGAGAGCTGTGGCTACGTCCACTGCCAATTGAGATGTGGTCTTTGGGGGGGAGCTCAGCCTTGACCCAAGCTTCTGGCCTGAGGCATCAACTCCTCGGGGTGCGTACGGAGTAATCTGTACAGAACGCGCTTTGAGACACACACCCCTGCTCGATTGGTCAGATTGGCCGTAAACATCATCATTGTACAAGTAGTCTAAGTGCCCATTCAAAATGGGGGATTACAACCACGAATATCAGGTTGGAAGTGCAGCTGTAGAGGAGCTGCAATGTCGATGTTGCAATTTTCGAATTTCAGCTCGCAACATCAACTCAGCTTTGTCACCACAAGACGAAAGTTCCCAAGTTCTCTACTTAATGATTGAGTGCCAGTTAGACCCTGCATTCTAAATCACCAACGCAGTTCTTTTTCTCATGAGGATGGGACGCATCTCGACACATTTGCTCACAACCGTTGAGGTGCGCACCCGCCATTCATACACAGGGTGTTGGTTGCGCTCTGCTAATTCACGGCTTCAAAATACCGCACTTTCTACATAGATACCCTACTGCCCAATATCTTGGTTCGCAATGTCTTGTTTATTTTGGTTGCTCTGTCCCGAATGGGGACGGCAATTCACATCGCCTCTGAGAAGATGCTACATACCAGACACAAAAAAAAAACAAAAAAAGAAAAGCTAAGCCAGCCATCAGAGGTATGCATTTCCGTTATCCCGCTTCCATGAACACCGTACGATAGTAATCCCTAAAACTGCCCTGAAACGCCAAACCTCGTCTCGTCATAAAATCCGAACAAATGGGTGAAAAATCACCTGAGCAGTCATCGGGACGTCTAGTCCTCGGCGTCGGCCTGGACCTTCTTGACGATGTCCACCATCATGGGGTACAGCTTCTCCGACTTTTGCAGGCCGCAGACCTCGGCGACAATGGAGTCGGCATCAAGAGACGCCATCTTCTGGGCGAGCTCGGCAGACTCCTCATCACCCTCAACGTTCTGGAAACGGAAAGCCATCTCAGCGGCATCGAGGAGGCCGCTGCAGTCCTTGCCCTGCTCCGCAAGCGCGGCAGCGGGCCCGATGAAGCGCTCCTTGCGACCAAGCTTGCGGAGGGGGGCACGACCGACACGCTCAACGGCATCCTCGAGGTGGGGGTTTCCGATGCGGGAGATGATCTTCTTCACGTATGCAGCCTGCTCATCCTCTGGGGTGTTGTGCTTGGAGACGATCAGGTCAGAGGTGTTGGCCAGGGCCTTCTTGACCTCGGCCAGGATCTCCTTGTCCTGCAGTGCATCGTAGACGGTGCGCTTCTTGCGGTTATAACCGTGGTAGGCAGCGGTGGCGTGTCCAGTGTTGACGGTGTACAGCTTGCGCTCGATGAAAGGCTCCAGTTGCTCTACCCAGTTGATGCCATCGATGGGAGGGTGCTCGCCCTCGAAGGGCAGCTGCTCCACGACCCACTCGTAGAACTTCTCTAGCTTGACGTTGAGGCCCGCATCGGCTTCTTGCGCGGGGACAATTCTGTCGATAGCAGAGTTGGCGTAGCGGGCGCGCTTGTGGTGGGTGTCGAGGCGCTCGGCAGGGGTGTTCTTGGGGTCCTTGATGTGGTCAGCCAGGGCGGTGGTGGCGTTGATCATGTTCTCGCAAGCAATGACAGCCAGGGGCTTGAGCTTCTCATCGCGCTTGTCAATGCCCTGAGCGATGACGGGTGCGATGAACTTGAGAATGGTGGGGCCGACAGAGCAGGTGACAACGTCGGCAGTGGCGATCTCGCTGACAAGATCCTCGGCGTGAGTCCTCGAGTTGATTGCACGGTAGTTTGTGATGATGTTTTCTGTTGTGCCCTCGGTACCGACCTCGATGACCTTGTACTCCTTGGTGTTGTTCAACTTGTCGACGACTTCGGGCACAACATCAGCGAAGACGACCTCATATCCGCTGTTGTGCAGGAAACAGGCGACAAAGCCACGACCAATGTTGCCAGCACCAAAGTGGACGGCCTTAAGGGACTTGGAAGGTGCAGAAGTCGCCATTGTGACAGAGCTGCGGGGTCAAGATGACGGAGCGGGGTGTTTGAACGAGGACGTGGAAGTGGGGGTAGATGGTAGATGTAGTCCTGGGGATGGACTAGTTCAGAGAGGGATGATGTTGAGGACCGCGACAAATGCGACTATTCTTCGTGTCGGGGTGTGTTGAATGTTTGGATGGATTGATGGTGATGGTTGGAGATGATGGAGTAAGGTTGGGAATCAAGACCGATTGAATTCAAAGGGGGGGAATGCATTTATGTATGAAAGCAGAGGTGTCCAAATGCGAAGGGAAAGCGAATGGAGGGGCCTGTGGTTCGTGAGTCGCAGTTGCATCACATGGAGTCCCTCGTCCCTGACGTCGCCGCTGTGGTCGGCTTGCTGGGGGAAGGGCACAGGGAGGACATCTGGAGCCCGCTGGGAAAGGCAAGTGGGGCCCATGTGTGTGACCAGTGTGGGCCACACCAATGTGCACTGTCCGTCCAACGCTGTTGGACAAGCGCTACGGAGTACTATGGGGCCAGTCTGGGAGTGGGGCTTTGCCAGCAGGTTTCGCACAAACAGAACTTGGAACACTGGGCCGTGGAATATGTTAGAAGCAGACCTCTGGATTCTGTTGGTCCTCCAACGGGCCAGCAGACGCTGGCTGAAACGGACCAGTGTTGGTCTGGCCAAGGCCGAGCTTGCAAAACGGCCTGCAATCTGAGTCACCATGGCCTTCCAAATGAGAGATTTTAGTGCAGGACATGGTTTGGCCGCAGGCCCGGGATGGGACGGCTGGACGGTCTTTCGATTGCATCGTCATTGTCATTGGCTAGGGGGCACCGCCTGGGGGTGAGGACCAGCGGACACGGCGGGTGGGCTGACCAGGTAGCTGAGACAGTTTGTTTCGACCCTGTGCATCCTACAGCAGCATTGCACAGACTATATACAGTGCTGTACAGCATGTTGGCCTAATAATAAGTGCCAACCAACATCAGACGCGGTAGGTAAACCTTGCGGGGAGGGGGGGGGTATATCACAGAGGAGTAAATTAATCCAGCTCATTATATGTATGTGCTGCAACCCCCTCATCCTCTCAAATACCACTGGATTGCAGGCAGCAGGGCAACCAAAGACTGCCAGTGCCACCCACCATTGGTGGGTGGTGTCGACCCGCTCATTTTTCGCCGTCTCTACGCTCCTCACTCAGGTAAACAAGTAAAGAGTCACTCTTGACCCTGCACGACGTTCACACCAGAACCCATCTTAGACAGGCCATATTCACTCCCAAAAAAACTCTTTGCTCAAATGTTGTGATGTCCTGAAGTCTGGGCTGACATTGAGTGGGCCCCTGATTAATAAGGCTGGGCGGCTTCGGGCCTGGTTGGTTCTCTGCTGACCTGCCGCCTTCAATGTTTTTTGGCGACGGCAATTTCCCTCAGCGAGACAGATTAGCTCTGCCATCCGAGATTGACATGGGTACTGTATACCTAGGTACATGCCGTATGTACGGAGTAGACTACTGTGTAAAAGAGCCCGAGCCTCACCTCACCGCCCAGCGCTGTCCATGCCGGCGGTTTGATGATTGTTCCTGGCCTATCGGGCTCCTGGAGTCCTGGGGCTCAAACAATTGCATAACTAGGTATATGGGGAGACGACTGTCCACCGTCAGTGTCCACACCGTTTTGGCCGCGACACTGCCAACAGAGTTCGCCTACATTGTGCATTAGCCAGCATAAATACGACTGCACGGTGCCAAAGTGACGTCATTCTCAGATTTACGTTATCAACGTGAGAGTGTGGCGGCGTCAGGGCGTGTGCATTTGATGTCTCCTGGCAGGCTGGGCCCAGGCCCGTCCTTGGCCTGTGCCTGGCCCCATAATTATCCCGCGTTGTCCAGATCAATGTCGGCCCTCTCATCAGCCTCTTGGTCCAGATGGCGGGGCACAGCTACACGACGTCATCGGCCAGGGGCATCACTCGTCGGCGTCATTCTAGCGGCCCCTGACGGAGCTGGCGGGGGACGACATCGCGATTGCCGTGTACAGCTGCAAATCCTTGCCGGGTGCCGCCCAAGGGTCCCTGCAGGCGTGCTTCACATCTCGCCGCCAAGTGTCATGGGGTCATTCCCAAAACGTGCACTCACGAAGACCTCATCTGCACTGTCTCATTGCCTCATTGCCTCGTTGCCTCGTCGCGCATGGTGTCCACCGCGATTCAACCCTGCCCCCAGGTGCCGCCAGTCCGCGCCAACGACACACTGAGGCCATCGTCAACATCGCATACTCCGTACTGGCAGACAGACCGGACAGCACCTCAGGCCTCTGCTCCGTACCGAGTACCATACGCCCTGTTTGTGGGCCCGCCGCTTGCATGCCCTTTGGGATCAGGTTTGCCTGCGGAATACAAAACGATCATGTGCATCCCCTCAACCGTCTAGTTTTAAACGTACCTAGCTGGGTAGGTCCTGTAGTTACCATTCAATATATCTACCTGAACACACGGAGCAAAACCCCCCAAACCTCCTGTGCCCTCAGCGGTCCTCTTCTGTAAGGCCCACTGGACCTGAAGATCGCGAGGCCTGGACCGCCGCGCTGCCCGTTGGCAAGTCCACCATGGTTGGCTGCTAATGACGGAACAAGCCCTCGCCTACCGCCTTTTCCGCATTCTCGGGTTACCGTGTTGGTCAAGACTCAAGCGTGTGGTGCACTCGCAGCCGACACTGGACGGTACCTAGGTAGGAATGGCTGGGCGGCTGGTTGGCTGGAACAACTCGATCCGTCAGTTCCGCCGGGCGGCCTCCCTTTCTTGGTTCTCTCTTGTTTTTCGCGGACAGTCTAACACGAAGGACGAAGGCTGCAAATCAACCTGCCATCATCCAACAGCGCTCTCGATCGATCGACCATCGACCATCGACGCAGGTGGCCTAGGCAATTGGGTATCACCGACGGCTCGGTGACAGTAGTCTCCGTGGCATGTTACCAGACCTCAAGAGCTGGTCACGTCTACAGAACCTCGGAAACCAGGCGGCATTGTGCAGTTCCTTCACCCGTCCGGGCCAGCAGACAAAAAAAAGTCTGAGCGAATCATAAAAGGTGCCCTTTCACAATGGCTTCTATGAGGGAAAAAACGGCCCGTGACTGTCCAGTGCGCTCGCATCCTTATCTCTTACCTACCTACTCTGTAGGTAGGTGCCCCAATGAGATCCTCCTGCAGGCTGCAGCAACGGCCCTTTCACTCGTGCCGTGTCAGCGCCTGATACGGGGTGTTCGGGGCTGTGGGTCACCCCGGAATGCCCCAGAGTGTCCACTTCAAGCCCCCCGACCCACACCCACCGCTTGATAAACGGACCGAGCTTGCTCCATTCCCAAAAAAGCCGCCGTCGTCTAAGGGGCTTCAGGGCGCGCACACCGCGGCTCAAACCCTGACAAGAACATGGTTATCGTGCTGTGGTATCTGCTTTTGTTAGTGTAGATATACTACAGTAAGGTTAGCGGCCCTAGTTGAAATCTGGGGCCGGCTTCACCCGACAAACTCAGCCTTTCGGCCCTGCTTTGGCCGGCAAACTGGCGACGGTCTTGGCAGGCCAAACATACTACTGTCCAGTTCCGGCTGATCAGCATCATTGGCACGAGCTATTTATTAAGCCGCACCATGCCCAGCATGTTTGGACCGCCATGGCAGCTCTGAACAGCCAAATACCTAGGTATCTTGTCCCTGCTCAACGGCGAGGCTCGAGAGGTCTTGCGTAATGTAAAGGCAGAAGTTCATCGGGAAGATTGCTGGCTCTGGCTCTTCAATTTTGCCTTCGCAATTTCTCTGCGCGCAAAGCGTACTGTGGTATGTAGGCCAATTGTCGTCGTACCTAGGTAGCTGTCGCCATTATCAACCACATGTGCATACAGACCTCGGGGTACGTACAAGTATTGAATCGTCGTACTTACTTTTCCTTTTCGTACTCGAGTGCTCGTGACGGCCTCAAGGTAGGCATGGTACTTCTAAAGTTCTACCGGCTCTCGATGTACAACCAGAAACTTTAGAAGCTTTAGGGTAGATCCGGTTTAGTTACCCGAACAGCCTATCAACCTCACCACCTTGATGCGAGCCCCCGAGCAAGCCTGTAACGAATTGTTCTGCGACTGCGAAAGAATTTCGAAATTGCTGTGCTTTCTGGTGCAACTCAAGCTACATATGCGTTGATGGCTTCGCCGCTCGCGGGTCATGACGGGCACCTGACCATTCGGATCGATTTAAGTGAGAACATTTTAAGACACTCCGAGAGATTGTCATCAATCTCGGTGAAAGTTGAGGCGCTTGAGAATGATATATCCTTTTTCCAAGTTGACGCGTTTCATGCATTTCCCCTGCCACGAGCATCGTGCAATATGCCCTTGACAATTGCCCACATTGTTTCTCGACTCTCCCACACGGGCCACATTACACATATGAGCGCGCTGAACCACACCCATATAAAAGACACAACACACCATCCCGTGAACCCCACTCGTGTAAACTCCCACTCGGTGCCGAAAAATGCAAACGGAACTAGAATCATTGCCACGGCCCAGTACGCGATGTTGAATCCATAAGCAAGCCTAGTTGCGGCCCGGGCTTGTTGAGCATCCATGGGCTGCGAATGAGAAGCCTCGAGGAAATCCACGATCGTGTTTCCTGTGGGAACAACTGTTTCCGGTGCCGGGTCTGATGCAGTTTGAAGTGTGCCATTTTCCTCTTGGGGTGTCATTGGGCCTTTGACGGCTTTTTCCAAGTCCGAATCCGCACGGTTTTCGAGAACTGGTGCCCCCTCTCGTGCAGAACCAGCGGGAGCGGGAACACCTTGCAGGATCTTGTTCAGCCTGACTCTGGCCACGAGGTCGCCCTGCGCTTCCGCTGCCCCCCACTTTGATCGGAAGAGGAATGTAAACAGGAAGGCCATGATGACACCGGTGCAACACGAGGTCACGTTGCCAGCCACGGCGTTCGTGACATCGCCAGTCGTTTCTACCGAGATACTCCCACTCCGGAGCCTGGTCACCACGAACCAAGCAACTAGGCCCAGCGTGGTTCCAATCCATGGCGACAAGAGGGCTGCCATGGACGACATTGGCTCCCACAATAGTATCAGCCCAACGGGAATAGAGGCCCCACCGACAATCACGCCCAGGACCGTCAGCACCCAGGTCAAGTTTATGTCGACAGCGTTCAGTATGCAGCAGAACGAAGCCAGTATCACCGAGAAAATCATGATGCCGTAATGGCTTATCCGCACAAGTTCGTCAGAGGTTGCGGCCGGCTTCATGTACGTTTTATCTGATGTTGCACGACGTTAGTCCTGCTACGGGTCCTAGAGTGCATGTGTTATATCAATTGATTCTGGAACGTCCAAAAACATAAAAGATGGCGATGCGTAACAGGTGAAAAGTAATACTGACATATATCGAACGTTAATAGGCTCGAGACGGCGATTAATTCGGCGCTTGTCGCGCTGGTGACGGCCATGAAGAGCAGGAGGAGCAGAAGACCCGTCCCCCCCTTCCCGAGCAACGCAATAGCCGCCGCGGGAGCGGAAAGACCACTGCCATTCTGCGCAGCCGAGAGCGGATTGGGATAAGTTGGAAACGAGGGGCTGCTTGTCAGCGCCGCGCAGCCGAGCCCCATGGCTGTGGCGAATCCAAATGGGATGCCATACCACGCGATGCCGCCAAACAAATATGCCTTCACTGATGTCTCGGGCCGCGAGGCGATCGCGCGCTGCCAGTACGCCTGGTCCAGCCAGACTGTGCAAAAGCCTGCAACGAGCAAGTCGATTGCGAAAACGAGCCCATCGTCCGACTTGAAGGTCAGGTACGACCCCGCGTGAGCGTTGCCCGCGATGGGCCTATTCTTGCCGGCCTCGAGCAGCAAGTCGTAGAATCTGTCGATGCTTCCAACCGTCGGGCTCGTCGCGTACATGCTGAAACCGAAGATGAGTAGTGCCACGAAAAGGATCACCGTGTGCGCGTAGTCGGCGATGAACGTGCTCCTCAGGCCCCCGGCAATGACATACGCCGCCACGACCAGCGGGATGAGGAAACAAGCCCCATAGACATTCACGCCCGACAGAGCGCCGACGACATGGCTGCCTCCTAAGACGAGGCAGGATCCCACCAGGAGGTTGGTTGCGAAGGCGAAAAAGAG
This sequence comes from Diaporthe helianthi, assembly GCA_001702395.2. Taxonomy (NCBI): domain Eukaryota; kingdom Fungi; phylum Ascomycota; class Sordariomycetes; order Diaporthales; family Diaporthaceae; genus Diaporthe; species Diaporthe helianthi. The sequence goes on along the minus strand of MAVT02001332.1, from coordinate 1,390 downwards.
GTAGGTGAGATGGTTCAAGCGGCCATGGTGCGCAAGAATGATCTCTGGGAATGTATGAGCGCCGGGGGCATTGGTCTTGATCTTTATGGCAATCAACGAGAACAAGAGGATCTGTGAGGATCCCATTGCCGCGTACCACATTGGGCCACCGATCCCATACGAGTAGGCAAAGGTGCTGGACGTGAGAAGTGTCGAGCTCCAGGTCCAGGAGCTGACGATGCCCGCTGCGATGAGCCCCGGTTTGACGCTCCGCGATGCCGTGTTGAATTCCTCAGACTGTTTGGTCGAGTAAGTGGTGTAGCGATTCTGAACGTAGGTTATAGCCAGCCTACCCGAGAATACGTCAATGGCTTCCAAGGTGCCCCAGGCTCGGTGTGACTTACATCATGAGTGCAAAGAATGCTCCGATGCCAACCACGATGCCATATCCTACCCCCTGACTCAAGACCAGTACTCCATTTTCGTTGGCCATCACTGCAAAAAGACGCCACGAGGTAAGGGTAGGTACTGGACGAGTTGACAGTTTATAGAGCAAGCCTTGCGCGTATAAAAGATACCGGAATATTCGAATGTGTGCCTGGCCCTGGTTTTGGGCGCGTGTCTTTCAAGCACCACGTTAAGGGGAACAAACCCGGGAGAAATTGAGAATATGCCAATCGCCAACGTAGGTGTTGATTTATATCAGCTATCGGGCTTCCTCAACACCATGTCACCATCGATCTTTCTTAGGCCGGGTAAGCCAAAAAGTATGGCATACTCTCGAGCTTGAAAGGCAGTCATGCATGTGGAAGGAGCACATAATTCAGAATCGGCCGACGGGACTGGCCACCGACACATGACAGGGTCATTACTATGGTTTACAGTACCCAGGTAATCAATCACATTATCCCCGCCACCTTATCAAAGCTCCAGAGCTGATGACATCTTCGAGCAATCACCAGCGGGGTTAGCCAAACTGTGCAACCGGCAAGCCATGTTACTGTAGAAAGATAAGCAAAGGACAATGTATGATAAGCACATTGTTATGCAGATCTTCCCGGGTTTAATTCGCAGCGGCAAGATAGCACGCGAGATGTTTGCGGCTGCCTCTCCCTGCTCACTTACAACTGCCGATCCAATCTCAGAAGTTTTTCTCCGCTTAGACGGTCGGAAACTTTCCTTTACACCCGTTGAAAGCACGTATCACGAGCTACGAGCTCTACTTTTAGGGCTCCCATTTCCTATAAGAATAGGCTTCCCACGCTCTTTATACTTAGATAGGATAGCAAGGTAATCTAGTCTATTTAATATACTCTACTTAAGTCAGTGGACCCCTTCACGAACCACCCCCTTCAGAATCGTCGTTTCTCACCAAAAAGCTCGATTTTTACACTCTTATAACTAATTCTAC
>MAVT02001331.1:0-13317 GCA_001702395.2 Diaporthe helianthi | reverse complement strand
TTTCGTTTTATTTTATATTATAAGTAAATATTATAACTTATATTAATAAAGTTAAAAAGAATATATAATATTATTATTATATAAGTATTAAACTTAGTAGTTTCTATTTAATAAATATTCTTTACTAAAGCTTATACTTATAACTTTTATAAACTATTTTCTTAATATAGTAAACTAGTAATAAGTACTAATAATAATATTTAATGTAAATATACCTATTCTTTTTATTATTATAGCTATAAGCTAATCGGTTATAAAACTTACTAAGTAAGTTTTTATATTCGGCTTACTTAATTCGCTTCTTAAGCTACTACCTTTTTATAACTAAATTATAGCTTTACTACTTACTTCTCTTATACTATTCTTTAAGTAATACTAGCCTTAAATTAAGAAATCTTTACTAATAACTTATACCTTTTACTATAAGTTACAAGGACCGTCTCATCTATTTATATATATTTTTATAAAGGTTATATATAATTCCCATTTAATATGTTCGTTCTTGCTATACTACGAGCTACGCGGTTACCTTTTTAATGTAATCTAGTAGCTCGTCCCTCTTCTCCTGGCTAAAGCTATCTTCGTATATGCCAACCCTTAATTGCGCCTCGATGTCTTCGGTATGTGGAATCGCCCGTCGCTCATAATTGACAGGCCCATCCGAGATAGAATGAGGAACAAATAGCGATGCATTTGTGGTGATTGGCTTCCCTTCTTCTCGGATACCCATGCCCGCAGGGTCGCCGTCAACAAACCAGAGACCCAGAACGGGAAAGTTAGACCTGCCCTGCGCGTCCCTAAAGTCGGGAGGCAGTGCCAGCGCCTGCACAACATACCCTTCTGCTCCGTACCACCCCGAAGACGAGTCCTGAAGTACCTCTCCATCGGCCTGGAGCACCACGTCTGCACCTTCGCGAGAGAAAATCGGCTTTCGTGCAAACTTCGTCAATGTAGCCGGTACCTCGTCGTCAAAGTATGTAGGGAGCAGCCACGTAGCCCGCGGGTCGTCTTTGAATAGCTTCCACAGGATGGCAAAGAGTGCTTTGTTGCTCCAAAGCAGCTTGTAAGGCGCCTCAATCCAGATGGTGCCTCCGACGTACTTTCCAGCCTCATCGCGCCTGCCGATATTCTCCATGTCTTTAAAACAAGCCTCCCCGAAATCCTGCAGGACCATATGTTCCCACGGGTACAACTTGAAAATAACATCAATGTGCTCCCCCTTTTGGTCGTAGAAGCGGCCGTCGCTTCTGGACAGGCAAATTTCCTCCATCGTGATAACTTGGGTCTGCCAACCCGCCTGATGACATGTGTCCATTAGGAGCATTGTGTTTGACGCGTCCTCTCCCGTTGGATCCCCCTCCCCAACGGCGAAGTACACGACGGGCTTGTGGCCTAGCCTTTCCTGCACGAGGGTAAGGTTGCGCTTCCAAGCCTGAACGAGGAGCTCGGTGATGTGATTGAACTGGTCGTTGCCGTGACCCGTTTGTTCCAACCATAGCCACTGAATCGATGCCGCCTCGACCAACGTCGTCGGCGTATCCGCGTTAAATTCGTAAAATTTTGGCACGCGTAGCCGCGGGTCAGGGTGGTCAAGACCGCCGAAGCAGACATCAAAACGACCGTATACGCTGCCCCAAGCAGGTTCTCGTTCCCACGATTCAACGATCTGTTTCAGCGTGAATGCTGGAACTGCCATCTTGCCCGTGACTATGTCTTGGTGCTCCACGAGATAGTCTAAAGCCTCGCAGCACATTGCAAAGACGTCTTTGGCCGCCGTCTCGAGCAAAGCCACCTCCTCGGATGTGAAAGAATAGTACCGGTCATCAGGCCAGTAAGGCTCTGTCACGCCGGGAGTGGTGAGATCAGCGAAGACGAGGCCTTGGCTTTGCACAAGGCGCGTGGCGTTCGGTCTCTTCTCTATAGGTACACGGCGCATGGTGAACTCCGAAAAATGCTCGCAGCGCCGGTGTCGTAGGGTATGACTGTATGTATTCTTTTGTGGATTGGGAGTATTTGTGTTTGAAGAAATAGCATGAGGGCTAGCACAAACGAACTTAGGGACTCGATGATGCTTAGATATAGAATTGAGGGTTGTCTACGGATTAAGAACAACACCACATGTAGTATTTAATAACTCGTGGTGGTCCATGAGGCTTCTCTCAAGAAGGATCATGACAGTGGCCCATTTGTAAAACTAGCCAAGACCGCTATTGTTAGTACTGTGGATAGGAGACATCTGGAATTCACCTGTCGCATGAATTGCGCCATTCGTGTTTGGCAACAGCAGCGGTCCTTGGCGACTCCACTATTACAGCTATTATCCGGATCACAGGGGCGTTTAAATAAACTTAGAAGTAACACGAAAGCTAATCAACGTATTAGTACTTGAAATTATTGCCTTGAATCATTCATTACCTTGAATTATTCAGTGCCTTAAGTCATTGTCTCTGCCAAGGTAGTAGGCGAAGTAGGCTATGTAAACCCTATTCTAAGTAGTGTTGTTCTTGATCCGTAGATAACCCGAAGGCGTACGGTCCCTTTATATAGTAGTAAACGCTCAAAGACCCAGTGTTTACAAAGGACACAGTATAATAGTTAAACCTCTAATAAACTATAATTAGCATAGAAGTCGAAGTTTAAATTTAGATACTAGTTTATTTCTTATCCTATCTATACTCTAATACTACAGCGTTTACAAAAGATATAGTATTAAAAAGCCTATCTTTATAGGCACGTAGCCGTAGCCTTATGCTGGATAGACGAGGCTAGGGAGCATCGCTCCTAACGGTAGTATTAACTAGAATCTTCGCCTTAAGTAGCCTAAGAGCTAATGGACGGCGAAGCAGTTACACATACTCTCTTAGACTTACAGAAACACCTATAGGAACAACACTAGCATACTAAATAGAGGAACAAATGTCTTGATTCGGAAATAACTCGTGAGAACTTGTAGCTAGCTACCTAAGTACTTCATTTTACCAACCCCACATATTGTCGATACCGTTGCACGATTCGAGTGGCAGCTCGCAAATTCCATTGTTAGCCTCTGTTGGAGTAACAAAGCATTTGTCCTGCCCCGATGATGTTCGGATGCAGACAGAGTTCAATGCCTGCGAGTTCGGCCAAGTCTGTCGTAGTTGACAATCCTGTTGCACGGTAACAATGCCCACATCTTTAGACGTCCATTCCCAGGTACCGCATGACACGTCGTCGTTGTATGAGAACCCGGTAATCGCGTCGCCTGTGACCTGGGTCTCGGCACACGTCCCATCGGCGCGGGTCGAGACAAAAAGCGAGGCTGCGGCGATGATCGAGGAAAAGCGCATCTGGAACCATGTCAGCAATGGGCAATCTCACCAGGCCGGAATGATGAGGGTCGACTTCTCACATCGTCAGAGTTGTGTTACTTTAAAAAGACTGTGGAATGGTGAAGATGCTGTGAATGAATGAGAGTTGTAAAGGGACACAGGAACTGACTGATTATACGTGTGTTCTTTTCAACGGCTATCTAAAACTCAGTATTTATGTTAGAAAGATTCACAGGACTAATACCATGGACACGAGTAACGTGTAGTCTTCTCGGTGTCAACCTTGTAGCCAAGGACTCCACGTAGTCTATTATTACACCCATCATCGCACACATGACTCCGTGCCCTAGTCCTGTAATCAACGTTGAGATTAGTGATTTAAAATGCCTCATGAAATCAAGGACTTGGCACATAGAAAGATGAATAGTAGCTCCTGTTCCCGCTAAGGACTAGATAGCCCGAGGTCTACGCACTTTACTTTACTAGCCTAAGTAAACTTGAAGAGAAACTTGAATTTTATTATAGAGTATATTTTAGCTTTTATTAAAAGTTTAATCGTTACTTAAAAAAAAAACTATAAGTATTTACTATATAATATCTCATAATACTTAAGGTTTCTTTAGCTTATAATTAGTTTCTTTCTTTAAAAAAACTTTATAAAGTTATATTTACTACTAATAACAAAGTTTTTATTTTAAATTTTCTTTATAACGTTTCTTTAAATATTACTTCTTTTTCAAAAAAAAACTATTTAATCTTATTATATAATTAATTTACTATTTATTAGCTTTTATACTACTTAAAGTAATAGTTTTAATTAATATTACTATTAATATTAATATTCTTTAGCTTTATTTATATAGTATAAGTCTATAGTTATATACTTATAAAAACGAGCTTTTTAATACTATATCTTTTATAAACGCTAGGTCTTTAAGCGTTTATTACTTTATAGAAGGACTATATACTTTTAAGTTATTTATAAAGTAAGAATAATAATGTATAAAGAGATTATACGCCTTCGGGTTATCTACCTAGGTACGGATTAAGAATAACACTACCTAAGAACAATACTACTAAATAAGAGATAGGTTTATAAAGGTACTATTTACATATATAGTTAGTAGCGAAGTATAACGGGCTACCTAAAGTCCGTTTCGGGGTCTAGTAATACCCCGTTCCTGTAGTGAATGGATACACAGGGGGCATCTCAAGGTTTAACCCCCGGGTAAGCACTTGTCCCTACTTCCGCGACGGGACCACCGAGCGTGTATAATGAGACGTCGGACATGGAATGCCTTAACCTACATGAACATCGACAATGTAAATTTAGAAACTTATTCTTAGCAACCTACTCTTTCGGCTATAGCTAACTAACACTAGCGCCTTGGGCGCTAGTTCTTGAGGATCTTGTAAGTCCTTGTAGATCGAAAGGGCACTAGATTGTTTACACATCAACAACATAAATACCGGCGGCTCCGCCGTCGACTTCTGTGATCTTTGTTTCGATCATCAACACCTTCACATTCTACAAGCTATCCAACTCTCGCTTCTTACAGATCAATTCATTATCTTACCCTTCTACATCATGCCTAGAGAATACGTCCATCTCCCTGGCTTGAGAGCTATGGCAACTGCGTTCTTTCTCGCCCGTGTTGCCGAAAGCAAGGCTTACTGTGCCGACATAAACAACAAGGTTGTGGACTACAACAAATGCAAGAGCAACCTAGGGCAGCAAGCAAACACATTCTTCATGTTCAGCAACGACGATGAAAACATTCCTCTTGGGTCAACCATCGACCCCAGCCAGACAGATCTATTCGACAGCTCGGACCCTATTCAGCGGCAAAATGTCCTCTTTCCACGCGACCTCGAGTCCGGCGGCTTTGGAAAACGTCAAGATGGATGTAATTCGGGATCATAGACAGTGAGGGTGAAATGTACATAGATTAGGTGTTGGATGAATTATAGGAACCAGAGCTCTTTATCTTATACTATATCCAATGCTTCATCTTATATTCTATATAAATCCTTCTCTATATACGCCTAGCTTTCTTACTACAGCAGCTAAACCCGTAATTCTTTCAACGAATAGAATGATGCTTGCCGCCGATAAACTATTACTGCTAAAGGTAGATACATATGTATAAGCTAAACCTACCTCGTTATATAGAGTTAGAACATTAATAACAACTACTATAAGTATATATTACACGATGACATCTTCGCCAGCACCTCAGGCGATGCCACACGCCCGCCGCGGCGCCCAAACATGCTCACATTTGCCGTGAATCTATACGGCCCGTACTACGGCCTGAAGCTCGCGGCACACAACATGAGCCTGCCAGTGGTGGACAACAACAACACCAACATTTGAACAACATCAACACTCCCGCCGGCCAGCTCGGCGGAGGCAAGATCATCATGACCTCGTCGGTGGCCGGGTTCCGCGCGCACACGCCAACTCCGCAGTACAGCGCTTCTAAGCACGGCCTACTGGGGCTGACGAGGGCCGTGGCACCCGCGGCGGCACGGGTAGGCATCCGCGTCAACTTCGTGTGCCCCGGCCCCCACGCTCGTGGCGACGGGGCTCGCGCCGCCTAGGCTGATGGAGGCTTTCCTCGCGACGATTGTGACGCCTATGGCGACGATGATGAGGGCGTTTGACGAGCTCGGTGAGTTTGACAGGCTGGCGACGGATGTTGAGGCGAAATGGGTCACCTCAGGCCCCAACGGCGCTGTCGTAGAGCAAATCTGCAGGACCTTATTTATAGGGAAGAGCCCAAGACGGACGGCGACTCGAGTGGTGAAATGGGAATCGCCAAGGTTTGGGATACAGTGTACAGAGAAAGGAACAAGCGATTTGCGGCGATGAACCAAGATGGGTGATCAAATCATACAAGGGAAGGGAACATCGTGACACGGTGTAAGTCATTCGATCAGTTCAATGTTGTGAAAATCCTTGCATTACTCCCGGTGAAGCCTGCTTTTGTGAAGAGACCCCAAAAAAATGGAATTGCCTGTGTATATGACGATGCTGCAAGCCTACTTATTAAGCAGGTAGTTTCAGCCGAACTCAGTTCATGAGTTTCGCCTGCCCCAGGGTGGACAAGGTTAATGCGAACAAGTTGGCGAGAAACGCACTGTTCACCGCTCGTCTCGTCTTTAGTGCCCCATCAATTGATCAGATAAACACCAGACGTCGATTGCCGACAACACTAGGGCGAGCGATCAACGCTTCGAACCCACAGAAAAAGCCGTTGACGATGTTGATCACCAGGTGCCCCTCAAGTGCTCCAATACGAACCCACAACGCACGTCAGGGTCCCACAAGGCACGGCAGACTACATAGTAGGGGTCGCAAAGTTTTGGACGATCAAGTCGGACGTCGGCGAGTCCACAGAATAGTAAATAAGTTCCCTAAGGTATGTATATACACTAGAATTTAAGGTCTATGCAAGCATTGCCCGTCCATTTTTTGATTTTCCCCCAATCGCCTCAAGGAGGAAAAAAGGGTGGATGAAGGACGTGGGGCTCGTAGGTGAGCATGTCCTGGGACATCTTGAAAGGAGTGAAACCAGGAATGCCCATATTGTACCAAGAATTGAACAAAGAAACACGGCTTAAAAACAAAACAGTATCTGTTTGTCATAGATACCCAGATCCGCCTCCGGTCCTAATGACGCCCCAGGAATATAGATTTGTTGTTCTGGGCCTGCGAATCGCGGGCCTGAGAATGTTGGATATCATGCCAAATGCCTCGTGATGAGTTTGGAAAGGAAATTCGTCAAGCGTCTCGCGTACCCACAGCACAGCGTGTAGTATTGTGAGAAGCCGAGGTCATCAAGTTTGGAGACCAGACATCTGGACCACCACCTTCTTCTTAGGAAGCCCAGTTCCAGGAGATGTCGATGCGGCCGTCGGCCAGGTCGCCGAGCTCCTCAAACAGCTTCTGAGACACGTCGATGCTGCCATCGGCGCAGCCGGGGCACTTGTCTCGGATGATACCGGTCGAGGACTTGCCGTTGGCCTTGTTGAAGATCTTGATGGTCTTGCCGCACATGGGGTTGCCGTTGGACTGCGAGCCCATGGTCGCAGCCGACATGGCGACGATGTTCTCGGACATGTCCTTGCCGCTGTCGTCCTCGCCACAGGCACCGAGGCCCACGGTGTAATAAGTCAGATCACCGGACTTGAACCCGGAGCCCAGCACAGAGACGGCGTTGCTGTTGGTGTTGACTGTGGCGCCAGAGCCGGAGCCCGTGTTGGGGGATGCCGCAGGGGGGTTGGCCGCCGCTACGGACGGGGCAGCGACAGCAGGAGGAGCAGGAGGAGCAGGAGGACTCTCTACCTCGGGTGCTACGGGCGCGGGCGCGGGCACGGCCTGCTGCTCAACGGGCGCGGGCGCTGGCTCAGGCTTAGGCGCAGGTTCAGCAGTGGGCTGAGGAGCGACATAGACAGGCGCGCTGCTACTGCTGGTCGTGGGTGCCGGTGCCGGTGCCGGTGCCGGTGCAACAGGCGGCGGCGGGCTGGGCATCTCAGCTGCAGGAGGCGGCGGGGCAACGACCTCGGGTGCGCTGGATGGGACGGCCGAGGCGCCCTCAAAGAACTGGCCGCCAGCTGATGAGGGCGTGGCGGTGGGTGTGGTGGAAGGGGCTTCTGGGTAAGGGGTCGGGCTGACCCACTGGGTGGCGGTGCCGTCGACGATCTCAGTCACAGTCTCAGTAACCCAAACCGTCTCCCATTCGGTGACGAGAGCACGCTTGTGGTGGTGCTGGTGGGCAGCCCGGGCTGGGTGCTGGTGCTGGTGCTGGTAGTGGCCATGTGGCTGGGCGATGGCCGTCGAGGCCAGGGCGGTGATGATGAGGGATGCTGTCGTTGACTTCATGATGAAGGACCTTCTAATCTAGGCTGAGAGCCCTTGCTACTTGAGGACTTGAAGATGAAATAAAAGGTTGTGGAAAGGGTACAGGCTGGCTGGAATGTTGGCTCGAGTGTGTTGTAAGTATTCGTCTTTGTCTTGGGTCTCGGATGCCGTTATGTTTTCGGGTCGAGCCACTGGGGTTGTTGGAACTGTCCGCTTTCTGTCTAATTTCTGTCTGCCAATGTTGTGTGGTTGGTAGGACCGTGGATGAAGAGAATTGTTTCCCTCGTCAAAAAAAGTGAACGTTGAGCACTGCTCGGTGGAAGGAAGGAATGAAGGGTGGAATGAAGGAAGGAAGGACGGGGCCTTTGGAGCAAGTCAACAGCAAGAAGACGTTGTGAACGTGGTGAAGAAGGGGCCTGGAGGGGAGAAGTCCCGGGAGAGGGTTAGCAAGGGGGGGGTAATATATTTATGAATGGCTGACTTAGACAACAACCACCTGGGCGGGTCTACAGTACGGAGTACATAGGCATGTCCACCTTCGGGGCTGAGGGCCACAAACTTGCCATTGGATCCCGATGTTCCAAGCCGGGGGGCGTCGGCTAGGAGAGGGGGGGGGAGAGTAGGAAACATTGAACAGAAGGGGGAAAAAGGCTGACAGGGGGCCCACAAACATGGACCAAGTTGCCGAGAAGAGGAATGCTATTCCCCAAGGCAAGGGTGCCCCACAGCACTGTAATCAAAGAAGGGCTTAGACCCGTGCGGGCAGTGCGGGATACCTTGTTCTTCATAGGCAAATTTCTTTCTCTGTAGTGAACTGGTCTGTTGGTAAGGCCCAGAATCGTGCCCCGTCTTTCCCGTGACGGCAGCCATCGGACAGGCCAGAACGTGAAACAAAAAAAACCCCCCCCCCAAAAAAAAACCAGACGAACGGACGGTCAGCGCACCATCGTCACTTGTTCATTCAGGGGGCACGGGGGGGAAAGGTTGAAGCAAAAGAAAAAGGTTAACTAACTGCCGACAAGGGGCAATGCCGGAACAAATGTCCTGTCATGGCCAATCTGGCCATTGACGGCGCATCGTTGGCTCCTCGGCGCTGCTGCGATCAGCCCGGGTCATCCTTCCAGCTGCAAGGTACAGGGCAGGATCCCTGCCGATAGTCAGGCACAAGTAACCCAAGTAACCCAAGCGTCGTATTTCTTACGTCCAACATGTGGATGTGGCTGCAGGGGGGGCTCCAGGGCTTTGGTCACGCAGAACAATTGTGCGCACAGCACAGCACTCCGTAGTGTCGTTGCGCCAGGGCAATTATCGTCTTGGCCTCCATCATCCTCGTTACCATTTTGCTTCTTGCTCTTGTGCCTGAACAGCCAGCCATCCAGCCAGCCAAGCAGCTAATCCATTGCCCGGTTCCGAATAATAACCCGGATTATTCGTACACTACATAGACTACTATAGTGTAGACATCGCGCACATAAATGGTACATATGTGGTGCATGTTAGCATGTGTATGCTGAGCCCCGTTCTAAGTTGCTCAAGTGAGGGAGGGATCGTCGCCGATCAGGGCTCTTGATCCTGGACCCACGCGCAGCCCGCCCCTCCTTGAGCACCTGGCTGCAAGGTTGGAATCAGTTGGAACAAGTGAAAACGTGCGATCGGATTTTGCGGGAATTTGCTGGCCCTTGTCTGTGTGCGTCAACTGGTGGAGCCGTTGCGGAGGCCTCGGCCTTGACGGACTGACGGACTCAACCTACCTCTGGCAGTGCATCTTATTCCTCAATCACCGTTTACAGTAGAAGCGTGCAAAGGCGGAGACACTTGAGCATCTCAAGGTTGACGTTGACTCTGCAACCGCCACGATCCAGACCGTTGGGGATGTTGACCCATGTATTATTCTCTTCGACATGAAGTCTTGTTTACGCACCAAGGCGGTAATCATGCCTCTCGGCCCCTGGTTGGCACCGTCTCATTGACTTGGCAGATGTGGGCGCCTGCTAGTAATTGCCGCAGGCGCCAGCCAGGCCTGCAGGCGGTAGCATGTCCAGGAGGCGGTTCTGGACCTCAAACTCTGATTTCTACAGTATTACCTCTTTCCTATGCACGACCTATAATGGTTGAGTGCCACCCAGACTGCCAGACAACCAGTCATCTTCCGTGCAGCAACATAAGGGGGGACTCATCCGAAGCTTCCTTCTAGCATGACTAAGATGTTTTTGTAGCGGGCAGTTTCGCAAGCGAGACGATTTCTCCTCCTCTGCCTATCGTTAGTCTCCGTCCGCGGCGAGTACAAAAGTATTTGCTCATCACGGCCAAAGCCTGTCAAAGTTTTGCCTTGGGTGGGGAAAAAAAAAAAAAAAAAAAAAAAGGAAAACTGCATCTTCCTTGATCTCCTGCGGGGTCGCGGTTGGTCTAACATGACGCTTGGCCAACCGGACTGAAGCCATGTCCATCCCGCCGTCCGAGCCCCCATTTCTGCACGCACGCTTTGGTGCTGTCGGCCATAGCGTGGAGGGACACACGCACAGTTTACTCCGTACAGTACGGAGTACAGTATGTGATTTAGTCAGGAGCATTAGTTTAATCCAGCCAGTTACATGTCTGTCTACCACCACTGGCACGAAACTGCAGCGCTCAAGACGGCGGTGCCTGGTTCTTGGTGAAGGTGAAGAGAAAGAGACCCTGCCTACTGAAGACGGGCCGCTCATCATCGAAAATCTCGGTCACGACAAAGGCCTTTTTGGCGTTCTTCAGGAACTGCATGTCGGCGCGCCGTCTCTTCATGAAACAGAAGTAGACGGTAGCTGAGGGACAGAGCGCCACGAGGTCCTTTAGCGTCTGCAGTAGGAGCGGGAAGGCGGGCTCGTAGTAAACACAGTCGGCAGCCAGGATCACATCCGGCCTGAAGTCTACTGTTTCCGACGGCAATGGCTCGCCCCTGCGTGGTTTTGCGTGACACAGTTAGCCACGAGGGTGCACATGTGCTGTGGGTGCTCAAGTGAGCACGACAGGGCACTTGAGCACGGTAGGGCAGAATTTGAAGGGCTCCAGGGGCTCCAAGGGGGGGAAGGGGGTGACACTGCATGTTGCCAGCGTAGCCGATAGACAGGATGGCCTCGCTTCAATGTTGCTTGCTTGACTCACCAGTTCAGCACTGAGGGCTTCACACGGCCTTGTGCGTTGTTGAGCACGACGTTGTGGCCCATCAGGTCCAGCATCTCCAACTGGTCGGTAATGTGGAGAGGTTGGCTGAGGCTGCACCCGTTCGCTACCGCCAAGCCAACGAGCCCTCCACCAGCTCCAATCTCCAATCTGTCGTTGCACCGGCCGAATGTCAGCTCCCTGCACGCACACGTGCTTCTTTCTCCTCTTTGCTTCTGTCTTTCTCCTATCCGTCCGTCCAACCAAACCCGCTCCTGGTCCTTGGATGAAGTAAGACCTGCACGACGCGACTATGGCGAGGCGGCATAGCACCGCACGACAGACGAGAACAGGATCGGGCGGGACGGACGGACGGACAGACAGACAGACAGACAGACAGGGAGTTGTGACACTCACATGCGCGCCTCTCGGAGGTCTTCCCGGTGGTATCGCAGCATATGTCTGGCCAACACCACACCCGCCGGCCACGTCTGACCTCCACATCCCGAAGCCAGGTCTTCGTGCACCTTCAACGGTGTCGCAAGAAGGCCCCCAAAGTCTAGTGCCGTGTCGCCGGCGGCCTTGTAGTCAGGGAGGGGCGCAAAGTCGACGCCAAAGGCGGATGGGTCCAGCTCTGGCGAGGAAGAACGGGAGAGCTTCATCGTGGGGGTGACTGCTGGTGAGAATTGTTGAGAGCTGTGAGGGGTTAGAGGTTAGGGGTTAGGGCTGAGAAGTCTCGATGAGATGTGGATGATAACTCTGATAAGGTTCTCAGCCGAGAGTTGAGAGTTGAGAGTTGAGTGACGAGAAGTGAGGCAATGATGAGGTTTGAGAGGAGGTGAAGGTTTAGAGGGGTCAGGTCAGTCGCAGAGGCTGAGGCAGAGGCGGGCAGCAGTAAGACCTGCACAGGGCGGTGAGGAAAATATGAAGTGTTTGCTGATGCCAACAAGAATCTCGGTGACCTGGCGATAAGCTCAGATGAGGGTCCTGGCTGGGCTCGACGATGAGTTGGGTGCAGTGTTTCAAGTGGGTGCACCCCACGACACACAGCGATACGCGATACGCGATACGCAATGCACGACAGACAGACAGTGGCAAAGTGGCTGCAGGTGCGGGTTGTCGGGGCTCCATGACGCCGTGCCGACGTCGTTGGCGCCATCGTGAATCGCCGTCCGCCCAAAGCATACCGTGGACCACCCACCTTCGGCCACCCCCACCTTCGGACCACGTAAATTTTGGCCACGCCACACAAAGTAAGGGTCTTTAACTTACACCCATTTACTTAATTCTACAGTTATTACGAAGTTCTTATAGTTAATCTAAAGCTCTTTAATAGATCTATACATTTTAAGTGTTAAATAGTATACTACGAGGTTTACTAGCGGTATAGCCTAGTAGAATCCCCTACTAATTATATACCTTTTAAGATAGTAACTTTTATAAATTAAGGTTTACTTCTTTACTTTACTACTAACCTAATTACCTAGTATAGCGCTTAAAAAAAAGCTATATAGTAAATTGAAGAACTATAAATAGTCTTAGATATATAATGTAGTATTTATAGTTATAGATAAAGGCTTTATACTTTATTTAGTAGCTAATTAGTTTAAGATACTTAAGTTTATACTATTAAAGTAAATAAAGGGCGCTAAATCTTTAAATAAGTAAATATAGCCTATTTAATATCTCTTTTATAACTAAGATGAAGATATTGTTAAATAGATCCTTTAATAAAACAAATTAAGCTATATACTAAGTAGTTTCTTTATTTGTTTCCTTGTTACGTTGATCCTTAAGGAAAATAGTAATGCTTAGCTCTTAGGTAAGAATTAGCTTAATAGCTTTAAAAAGAGATATTTAGAGATTATTTAAAGTTAGGTAGAAAGTAAAAAGCTATAAGGTTTTTATTATTTATTCCTAAGGTAGTTAACTAGTTTTTAATAAGCTAGAGAACTTTAAATAAATTAAGCCTAACTTAATAGTTAATATAGATAAAGGAGGAATTAT
>MAVT02001330.1:0-13713 GCA_001702395.2 Diaporthe helianthi | reverse complement strand
AATATAGTGGATTTTACAAGTAGGCTTGCCTAAGAAAGAAAGAAAGAAAGAAAGAGTCGACCTCTACGGGCTTGCGCAGTAGGTATGGGTGTAGTGGCCTTATCGATAAGGGCCCTTGTAGGGATCCGCTGCCAGGGCCCCTCCACTACCCCGTACGCTGCCCTTTACTTAAAGCTTAAACTTCAATTTAATAATTTACTATAAGTTCCTTTTACGGTAAGCCTTATAAGTAAATAAGTAGGAATCTAGAACGCCTTTTACTGATATTATAAATTACAAGACAAGCTTTTAAATTTCTATATGATAATGTGCTATGGGATAAATATTAAGTTTCCTTTAGGACAACTTTCTCATTTCCTAATGGGTTTCCTCTATTAGACCAGCCGCCACCGTCTCTCCATTGTACCTAATTACTACCCTCTCACCCTTCTCAAGCGGAACCTTGTCCGTTTTCATCCTGATTCGTGCCACGCTCCCTGCCTTGACGATTTGAGGCGTCTTTTTTATGACAGCGCCGGTATGGATGTCAAGCACGGCCCGCAACTGGTATATCTTGCCGGGCACATGCAATCTTCCCTTGTGGATATCAACCGGCATGGGAAAGAAGGTGTCGAACGCCAGCGCCTTCATGGTGAACGTATCGACGCACGAGACCATTGCTGAGGGAGGGCAGATGACGTCTCCGATGCGGATGTGATCTTCGTCGATATGTGATAGGTAGATAACAACGTGCTGCCCAGCAACAGCCCAATCGACCGGCTCGCCATTCAGTTCAAGTGATTTCACATAAGCCTTCTCGCCGCTGGGCTGCACCACAAGGGCGTCTCCGACTTGAAGAGAACCGGCGTCTATGCGTCCCGCCAAAGTGATGGGACTGAGGCGGGTATCCCAGAGATCCGAGATAGTCATCCGAAGAGGCTTATCGAGAGGCCGGGACGCAGGCTCCGATGCCTGAAGCTCCTCCATGAGCGTAGGGCCCGTGTACCACGCCGCAGCTGGATCCTTGGAGTGTTGAACGATGTTGTCACCGTTGAGACCAGAGACGGGAACGAAGCTGATGTCCTTTTCTGGGAATTTCAGAGCCCTCAAGGATCCCATGATCTGATCCTTGATCTCATCGAACCGATCTTGGTTCCATTGTGATGTGTCAAGCTTGTTGACGGCAACGATCAAGCGAAACACTCCCATGCTGCGTAGCAGTAGGGCATGTTCTCTCGTCTGCCCCTTGAGACCTGCCTCGAACGCACCTTTAGCGGCATCCACAACCAGGACGGCAAAGTCTGCCTGACTGGCCCCAGCAATCATGTTGGGCACGTAGTCTTTGTGACCGGGCGAGTCCACTATCGTGAACAGTGTCGATTCGGTCTCGAAACTCTTGGTGGCGATATCGATGGTTACACCCCTGGATCTCTCTTCCGTCCTCGTGTCGAGCACCCACGCGAGCGCGAAGGACGATTTCCCTTCCTTCTCGGCCTCTTTACGGTACTTGTCGATTGTCCGCTGGTCGACCTCGCCCAGGTCTAGAAGCAGCCGGCCGGTCATGGTACTTTTGCCGGAATCAACGTGGCCTACGACCACAAAACTGGTGCTTCTTTTCCCCTGACTTTTCTCGTACTCTTTCAGGACATTCAAGTTCTTGCTTTTTGGTAATGGCGCCTCAGCGATCTTCAACTCTTTCAGACTTTTGGCTGCTTCTACTGCGTCCTTACTCTTCGCATTTGGCCCATTGGACGTGGATTTCTTCCCTGCTGCAGAGGGGGTCAGTAGCTATCATCTATGACTTCGCGAACCGCGAACCTTGCGACTGGGCCGTCTGCACTACATCATCAGGAGACGGCTTGGAGAAGGCCTCAACCAGGGCCTGATCAGTAGTGAAGGCCAACCAAGGTGGCGTGTAAAAGCGCAGATTAGGCTGAGGTGTCTCCGAAGCAGACCGGAAGAGAGCTTGCGCAAAGGGCGAAGGCTGCGCCTTTGGCACGACTGGAGCACTGTCCTGATTGTCGGCAGCCCCGTCTAGGGAGGACGCCGGAGCAGGAAGAGAGTTTACGGGCGCCAAAGGTGCTGCTGGCGCTGGCGCTGGCGGCGGCGCTGGCGTTTTGCGTGGCTCGTCTTGACGACGAATATCCATCTTGGAAACCCTAGCCCTCAACGTTTCGGTCTCGGGAGCGTCGTGTTGTGTGTCCTTCTCCTCCCGCTTCCTTCTCCTAGCCGCGGCAAGGGCCTGCAGCTTAGACATCTTGGGTGGCTCTGATGACCCTCCAAGTAAGCCAGCGCCGCGTGCGGGTGGTGGTTTGACGAAGACGGTCCTGCGAGACTCCGGGACGTTCAACCATGGCATGTCGGCGAAGAAGCTGGCACAGGAGGGCCGTGACCTTGAAGTGGTGGCGCAAGCTCTCCAAGGACCTGCTTCGGAGGCACCTGTCGGTCAGGGAAGTCAATGGAAGGGGGGACATTAGAAGAGCTCTTACGGTCAGGTGCTGGGGGGTTGGTCTTGGGGGCCGAGGTCTTGGCTGACGGCTTTGGCGCAGGATCGATGAACTTGCTGATAAGGTAGGCGATGGTCTTGTCGACGTCGTAATAGTAGTGCCACAATGACTCCTGGATCTGCTGGATTGTGACCTTGCTGGCCTGAGGACCGAGCATGCTCTGGACTTCTTCCGTTGCAGCTGTCATCTGGGCCCTGTCCTCGGGGCTCAGCTCCTCCTCCTCGTCGTCCCCGGCGAGTTCGTCCCCGTCAAACTCGTCCATGTCGTTCTCATAATCGTAATTCTGGTACATGCGGTGGCGAGACATCTTGAGTGCGACAGACAGCCGGGCGTTGCGCGGCTCTAAGATGGGTGGGATACCAGTGTTGTTGGAGGGAGGGGCGCCAATCACTGACGTATTGTCGAAAAGTGGTGGGGCTATTGAAGCTCCACCTCGGGCCAACCCCTCACGTCGATAAGCAGACACGATAAGCCTCAATGCGACAAGCTTGACTCAGGTGTTTTTTTTTTCTTAGCTCGGTCCGCTGGAGGTTCTGGCCTGAAGCTCTGAAGCCTGGCAGGCTGGCAGCAGCTGAGGGGTCCTCCCGGCGGGTCGGGCTCCACCCAAGACGGCGGCGACAGGGGGGCAAATTTTGGCATGGCGGCAGCACAGCAACGGGAGCCGCAGCTCTGGGCGTCGCGCCTAACACGTCTACCGTCTATCGTGCCCGTTCACAACTGGAACTTGGACGGACCCCTTGACCTTCTCTCTCTCCTGACTTGTCAAACCCTTCCTTACCTTGTCTGCAACCACCCTCTAAACGAGCCATTCAAGATAACGCTCTTCAGCTGAGATCTTGAGCAGCTCCCAAGATGGCGATGAGTGAGTTCCGGGGCCCTTCTCTTGTGTGCATTCAATCAACATTTGCTAACTGGATCTGTGTCAGACCTGGACCTGTCGAACGGTACGAACTAAATCTAAAGAGCACCCTGGCCATCAACACAGCCATACTGACATGATGGCGTAGCTGTGGTCACAAAGGACGAGCAAGGAAGGCCATTCATCGTTGTCCGAGAGTACGTTATGTCCCGTTGAAGCTCTTCTCGGCGCCCCCGCCCCACCAACTAACTCGGTGCATACAGCCAGGGCAAGAAAAAGAGGCAGTTCGGCAACGAAGCCGTCAAGTCGCACATCCTCGCTGCACGGACCGTCGCAAACATCGTCAAGAGCTCCCTCGGACCTCGCGGTCTCGACAAGATCCTCATCTCCCCCGATGGGGACATCACAGTCACAAATGATGGTGCTACCATCCTGCAGCAGATGGAAATCACAAACCACGTCGCCAAGCTACTCGTCGAGCTTTCTAAATCACAAGATGACGAGATAGGAGACGGTACCACCGGTGTTGTTGTCCTGGCCGGTGCCCTGCTCGAGCAGGCTGCCGAGCTGATTGATAAGGGAATCCATCCCATCCGGATCGCCGACGGCTACGATCAGGCCTGTGACATTGCAGTATCGGAGCTGGACAAGATCGCCGACACGATCGACTTCAGCAAGGAGCAGACCGAGAACCTCTTTAAGGTGGCGAGGACAAGTCTGGGCAGCAAGATCGTTTCCAAAGCACATGATCAATTCGCAAAGATTGCCGTTGATGCCATCATGTCCGTCGCCGACCTCGAACGAAAAGACGTCGACTTCGAGCTGATCAAGGTGGACGGCAAGGTGGGTGGTTCGCTTGAGGACACGCTCCTAGTCAAGGGAGTCATCGTCGACAAGGACTTTTCCCACCCGCAGATGCCTTCCGAGGTCCGCGACGCCAAGATCGCCATCCTGACGTGCGCATTTGAGCCCCCAAAGCCAAAGACCAAGCACAAGCTGGACATCACAACTGTGGAGGAATTCAAGAAGCTGCAGAACTACGAGCGGGAGAAGTTCATCGAGATGATCCAACAGATCAAGGACACTGGCGCAAACCTCGCAATATGCCAGTGGGGCTTCGATGACGAGGCGAACCACCTCCTCCTGCAGAACGGACTCCCAGCTGTGCGATGGGTTGGAGGGCCCGAGATTGAACTCATTGCCATTGCGACAAACGGCAGAATAGTACCCAGGTTTGAGGACTTGAAGCCCGAGAAGCTGGGACAGGCTGGTGTTGTGCGGGAGATGTCCTTTGGCACAACCCGAGAAAAGATGCTCGTCATCGAGGAGTGCGCCAACACAAGAGCTGTCACAGTGTTCGTCCGTGGCAGCAACAAGATGGTAAGAGTCGCCCTTCCCAAAACTCATCCCGAGAGCAGCAAAACTGATAGTCACACCCCTTCAGATCATCGACGAAGCCAAGCGCTCCCTCCATGATGCTCTCTGTGTGGTCCGCAATCTTGTCCGGGACAATCGCGTCGTCTATGGCGGTGGTGCCGCCGAGATCGCCTGCTCGCTGGCGGTCGAGGACGCAGCCGTCAAGACGCCAGGCCTGGAGCAATACGCCATGCGTGCCTTCTCCGAGGCTCTCGACTCGGTGCCCATGGCCCTCGCCGAGAACAGCGGCCTGAACTCTATTGCCACCCTGGCCGAGATCAAGTCGCAGCAGGTCAAGGCTGGCGGCGCTCGCGGCAAACTAGGCGTCGACTGCATGCAGAGGGGCAGCAATAACATGAAGGACGCATTCGTCATCGACCCGCTCATCAGCAAGAAGCAGCAGCTCATGCTCGCCACTCAGCTGTGCAGGATGGTTCTCAAGGTGAACAACGTCATTGTCAGCGGGAGCGGGGAGGATGACTTCTAGAGGGGAGCGAGAGTGACGGCGAAAGGAAGAGCAGCTATGGAGAAATCAATGCATGTGTATGGCTGGCAATTGCACAGACCACGTGCCTCGCGGGTGGGTAAAATCAGGACACATCAATAGAGATGATTGGCGTGAATCTAATAGATACCAAAACTGCAAAGCCAAAATCTCGACACCTCTTTCATAGGAGGCCGTTCCTCATCCGCAACTCCAGCTCTTCTGAAATTGGCAAGATGACCGATACAATCTTACCAGACACACATGAGGCACATTGAGTGCGAAGATAGCCGCACAGTAATTCGTGACTCAGTAGCTTTTCAATCAAATTGAGACGCTATGATCTGTATTGGAAGCGCACAGTTTCGCTTACCCAGAAATATGGGATATCAAGGGCATAAACACAGGATGTTGTACACATAGAAGAGGAAGAGGCCACACATCTATCCGTCCGTCTTGCCCACCTTCTCCTCTCGCTTAAGCAAACCCGAAACCTTGGGCATTCTCCAACGCCATGCTCAGTCTTTCCTTCAAAACCTCCCTATCCCGGTATTCTGGCAACAGGAGTGTGCCGTAGCACGTGTAGGCCGTGGGCAGGTGGCCGTCGTGCCCGTCCTCCTCGCCATTCTTCTGCACTACAAACTGTATATTCTTTATCCCTCCGACCGGGACTCTGTCGCTCGCGGTGACGAACTCCAGTAGTTTGCGCTTCATCTGATCATCGTATTCACTGACGATCCTCCAGAAGTCCTTGACCGTCCTGGACGTAGACGAATAGCCGACGTAACGCGCCGCACGACGTAGTTCGCCAACCTCAATTTCTTGGTGGCCCTCGACGAGGCTCTGCAGGAGCTCAGGGCTGAGAAGGCCGAGGGATTTGGGGTGGAGGATGGACCGGAAGCCCTTGGCGAACGCTTCGTACTGCGGACGGACTGAAACGTCCGTCATGTACCGGATATAATCGGAGACGTAGGCATTCCGGTTGGCATTAGTGACCGGAGGAGCATCCTCGGGGTTCTCGAAAGAGAGTGTCCAATGTGGCTGCTTATTACCAGTGTTACTTGAGGGTGGAAATTGGGGCCATTCATGGCCAGGAGGGGCATGTGACCCGGGGGAGACAGAGTGCATCTCCCTCGAGACATGCTCGTTGAGCATGTTGACAGAGAACTCATAAGTGAGGACGAATACGTCCTCAACAGTTTGCCCGTTCGACTCGTCCCATTCCAAGAGATCAGTTAGGCCGCTCGCTATCTGCGGCCAGCCGTCGTTGATGTGGTGAATATCTGTGACTGGCTCGCGGAGGAGCTTGCGGTAAAGAGCTTTGGGGAAGCTGACAGGTAAGGTAAGACCGTTGTATACGGCAAGGCCGACAAGGAGGCCCACGAGTTCAAACTTCCAATCAGGTTCAGTGGATCCAGGCCGGAACCATGCCATTCTGCTTCTTTCATCGATGTTGAAGGCGCCATAGTCAGGGTCCAAAGCCTCGGCTATAGCAAGGCGGAAAAATTCCTGCTGTACTCCGCCAGAGTCGAAGCCTTCCTCTCCTGAATCCTCACCTAGGTGCACCTTCAAAGGTCTGAGCAGCTCTCTCTCCTCGCGGCGCCAGAGCTGGTCAAAAGCATCTCGCAAGACGGTTCCGCGGCCGATATCCAGGATCAAGTATCTCGACCTTGCCGTGCGCAACAGATCTTGCAGCACAGTCTTGTGATGCCGGTTCACGATCAGCGTTGCCTGCTCAAAGAGACGGTCAAGTCGGTGCTGGATCGAGGCTGCCTCATCATAGACATGACTCATCCTCGAAAAGTTGATGGCACGAAAGTAGGATACTAGGGTGTCCGGGTTAAACATGTAGGGATGGTCCAGCAGGTGAACCTTTTGCCTGGTGGACGTGAAAGATAACCAAGCGACAGGCATGTCAACGTCAAGCCTTTCGGCAAAGTAGTCGGCATGAAGCTGCTTATGGGTGATTCGAAGCGCTTGGCTCTTCTTGTCTGGTTTTTATGTCAGTCAGAAACGCTTCTGGTGCAAGACGTGGTGTCGGCTCCCAAACTCACGTATGGCATCTGTCAATGCAAGGGCACCACCAAACGGCCCATCTCCAGGGACTTCTGGGTTCCCATTCCACTCGTAAAACATGACTGCACGAGCCCAATCAAGTAGCAGAGTAGACATGCGCGTCTCGTGTAGGCCTTCCTCGTTGCTCACGCTGAGAGCGTCCAGTTGCGTAAACAGAGGTGCAAGGACATCTGGCTCCTCACCAATGTCACCAAAGGCGGTTTCCTGGCTCAACATGTCATCAAAGTACCTGCGCGCCGTGATGGCTGACATGAGCCTCCTTGCCAGCCTCATTGCCAATTCGTGAGAAAACGCGTCATCATACTGCAGGCAGAGCTCCGCAGGTTGGCTACCACTCGCAGCCAGACTCAGACCCTGTGATCGCAGTCGTGACATTTCCGTGAGTTGACTTTTCTCAAACACGACAGGCGCCGCTGCAATCAAAGCATGCAGACATATGGACATCAGAAGTCCTGCTTCAGCATTCGACAAAGACATTTCCTGTTTCGGGAAGAGCCTGGCAGTAGGTGACCTCAGGGATTGGACGGACTTTGGAGGCGCAAAGAGGTGTGCCGCAGACAACCAGAGGCAGTGATAAACGAGTGTCGGTGCAACTCTCGTCATACGCAACATGCAATACCAGAGAGCTTGGGAGTCGACCAGCTCGCCTTTGTGGGTGAAGGAGCGAATGAGAGCGTGAGGGTCACTGAGCGTATAGAACAGACTTTGCTCGATGAACAGCTTCCACTCTTTCTTGAGATCCGTGGGATAAGACATCCTCTTGGAGCGGTGTTTTCTCTTCAACTTTCCATCACGCTTCGCTGTTGTAGCCGCTAGCGACTTGGGCACCTCTGCTGGCTCAAGTAAATGCTGCTCCCGCGTGCCGTCATCTTGCAACACATCACATACAAAACTAACCACGTCGACGTTCAGGCGTGAGATGGCCTGCGGCAGAAACGAGTCGTACGTAAGCTCATCGTCGCCATCAACAGCAAGCATAGAACAGTCGCTCGCTGATGTCTCGGACGGCGTGCTTTGGTGGTCCGACTCCGGAACAGCCGCTTCTCGTTGACCCACGCTCTCGTTGATTTGTGTTGGGATAGGCTTGGTCCTGTCCTCAGCTGGCGCAGGCGAGGACTCCTCGACTCGATTCCTCGCCGAATAGTCGGCTGAAACAGCTTGAGGCGGGGGTCGGGTCAAAGTCGAGGTCGTGTTCTTGACAGACCTAGTGTTCTTCTCCGCCTGAAATCCCGGTACCCGTGGCGATTTGAGGACATTAACCATATCGTCGGAGACCAGCTCAGGTGCATAGGTGTCTAGTGAAAGTTTTCGCTTCGGTTTGGTGGCCGAGTTGGTGCGTACCGTAGCATTAGAGTTGCGGCGCATACTTCCGGGCCTTCGAGTAGGTGTTGACCCGCCCCCAGTCACACATGGCTCATTCTCCTTCTCATGTTGTGTGGTTTCAGCCTTGCCGCTTAATGGTTTTGCCTCGGCGGTCGGCTCTTCGGCAATGGAGAAGTCATGGACCTCGTGCTCTCTCGGTGACGGGGATGATGTTCCCTGAACAGGTGACTCTGGTCGGGGAGACGACTTCCTCCGACGAGATTTTCTGGCCCTGAAGTCCTCCTCACGGTTGTCCTTGTCCAAATCGCAAGCTGTCTCGTGCATATCTTCCAGTGCGTTGGGGGTCAACCATTCCAACATTTTGAAAGCAACAGTACCGAACATGTTGGCTGCGAATGAGCGGTAATCCTTGCCTGTGTACCTCTCAGTTACCCCGATTTTTGAGCCCTCAGAAGCGCCAGGTGGGTCTTGAGGAGAAGAGGATGTACTGCTGTCCTTCCCAGCATTCGGCTCTCTCGAGGCCGAGTGTACCTGGACTTTTGCCTTGACACGCACTTGCCGGCTCTTGGGTGACCCATCCTTGTCAGTGGTCGTGCGGCCTTTCCCGGGTGGTCGTGTTCTATCCTC
Source organism: Diaporthe helianthi (assembly GCA_001702395.2). Taxonomy (NCBI): domain Eukaryota; kingdom Fungi; phylum Ascomycota; class Sordariomycetes; order Diaporthales; family Diaporthaceae; genus Diaporthe; species Diaporthe helianthi. The sequence goes on along the minus strand of MAVT02001330.1, from coordinate 4,442 downwards.
GCCGTGCTGAGGGCTAGGTTTGCGGTAGAAGACGAGGGAGTCGAGGGCGGCAGGAGGCATCTTTGGGCTCCTGAGGGCTGGGCACAGGGCGTTCTCGGGATTGTCCTGGCTGGCCATGTACACAGCCAGGACCCTCGCGCTGGTGACATTATATCGCCGTATGGGTATGCGCCCGACACTCCGTTTCCGAAAGGAGAAGCAAGTCGGAGTGCTGCAGTAGTTGGAGCCGCAACCGTCTCGCAATTGGACTATGAACTTCTCGACCAACTGCTGGAAGCCATGTCGACGACAGGCCTTGTGTATGGCGTAGACCCTTCGCGGGTTTTGTATGTCTTCGACCAAGTCCTTGAGCTCGGGCGGCGCATCCAAGGGCAGACGAGCAAAAGGGGCAGTCTCCCAAAGCCCGGCCAAGAGATCTGCTTCGACATCGTGATGGACGTGATGGGGGGCGGACCCAGCATCAAGCGGCCGAGTTGCGTCTCGCGTCATGACATAAGGAATGGCAGCAGGGCCTCGAGGGAGGGGAGGTTTGTTCGTGGTACGGCTGACAGGTTTGGGATGGGCCGGGCGACGGAAAGAAGTCGGGCAGTTGCTGGATGGTTGAGTCTCTTGGGACAGAATGCAGGAGGTGAGGGGGATCGGAGAGGTATCAGGGAGCAAAAGCGAAGCGAGAGATACAGCGTTACGGAGGGTTACGAGATGGCGGCAATGGCGAGTGGCCCAAGGGGACACATGCGGAAGAAGTGGCGCAAAGGTGGACCGCGTGGACCGTTGACCGTTGATTAGAGAAGTAAAGTACCACTCGGGGCAGTCGGACTACGGAGTACCGCTAATAAAGATTGAAGACAAATGAGATCAAGCAGATTAGAGTTATATATATGCAGGCTGCCCTCGTGGTCCTCGAGTCGAGGCTGGAGAAGATCATTAAGTCAAAGGGCATAGCAGGCAGGTATGAACAAGGATAGAGTTGTCTTTTTCCCGATCCTGGGGAAAATGGGTATCCAAGTGTAGGGCATCACTTGCAAATAGATCAGAGCCAGGGCTGTCGATAGTCCGAGGCGGGGGCGGGCTCGCGGGTTGTTTCGCTGCTTGTCAGACTACCCAGGTACCTACCAAGTATCCGTTTAGGTACCTGCGTACCTACCTCCTAGGTATGTAGGACTTTCGTTCTGGTTAGGTGTTCTATGCATGCGTGACTGGGGCAGCACGGCCACATGCATTTGTGTCTACCTACTTGATAAGTACTCCGTAGATAGATGGAATTTGACCCAGGCGGCTAATCTTGAAACGGTCGACGGTCGACACTGTGTTGTGTGACTAGGATAGGGACGTGATCCAGGGGAAAAAGATGTGGAAGGGGGGAAGGGCCTTGTTGGAAGGAGGAAAAAAAGAAGCGTTGTTGGACGCGGCTGGGGTCGAACCAGCATCACCATCTTAGGAGTCGGGATGTTACCATTACACCACGCGCCCTACCTGGACCATAAAATGTTTACTTATATACCTAGGTATCTGACTATAAAACAGAGCGGGTGCCTTTCCTTCTAACTAGACTCTAGGCTTAGAGAGAAGGTGCTGGAAACCCGGGCTATCTACTCCTTAAGTACCTAGGTAGTTTTGAGACCGGCCTAGAAGGCTAGAACATGACCGAAAGACCTACCTCGGTAGTTGCGCACAACGCTGTACTGCAACGAGCCTTTCATATCATTTCGCGGCCCAAATCTTATCCTCTACCGAGTTCTTGAAGTCTCTGCCCGATAGGCTCTCGATCTGGGAATAAGTGTTGTTGTTGCCAAGAGACGGCAACTCAAACCTACCCATCAACAGGAACCTGCCCAGGAAGGTACCCAGGTACCTGAGTAGGTACGAAGCCTAGACGTAAGCACTACCTAGATACCTACTACCTAGGTACAGAGGTCTCCTTATCGATCGCTTATCGACGCCTGTGGAAGTGCCCCACTGAAAATTGAACTCTTGGGACGCCGGCGGTACCGTTCTGGAAAAGGGCCCAGTTGAGTCAACTTGAGAAATCATCGCCACTTGCTCCCTTGTGTGTCTGATCTCACCAAGGCCAACAACGCAAGCACAGCACTTGCGAAATCCTCACACACTCGGCTTCTTCCCTGTCCTTCGCAGCGGACTCCGCCCTTGTCAATAAGACAACGATTACTGCTCTTCCAGATCTTCCAGATGGCGACCGTCATCGGCAGCCGTGCGGCCCCTCCGGCCCAGGACATATCGGCCTCCCATCCGTACACCTGTAATACCTGCCAGGTAGCCTTTCGCAACAGCGATCTGCAAAAGGGACACATGAGGAACGACTGGCAGTAAGTCCAGACAGCCACCCGCGACAGCAAACATACTTGTCGAGAAACCCATTTAACAAAGCAAATGTTACTAGCCGCTACAACCTCAAGCGCCGCGTGGCCACTCTTCCTCCCATCTCCTCCGAGGTCTTTACCGAAAAGGTCCTCCAGGCCCGAGCATCCACTACCGCAGAGGCCGAACGTGCTGGTTTCCAAACAGAGTGCACCCTCTGCCACAAGACCTACTTCAGTGAGAACTCGTACCAGAACCACATCGGAAGCCAGAAGCACAAGGCAAAGGCCGCTGCCCAGCTGAGGAAGGGCCGCAACGGCCTCGCTGCCGACGATGCCAGCTCCATGATTAGCTCCAGCTTCTCCTTGGGCGACCCCGTTGCATCCAACGCCTCGGACGTCGCCTCAGAGGTCGACTCAGACGCCGAGGTGGAGTTCAGTCACATTGTCGAGGGCATGAAGAAGACTGGGATATCAGAGCAGAAACGCCCCTCGCCCGTCAAGCGACCATCCAACCCACAAGTCTCGGCGAGGGCCCACCATCCCGAAGACACATCGGTTTCTGAGGCTTCCAGCGAGCAGCAGTCGGCGAATGCAGCCCCATCCAAAGCCGCGGACGGCGCGCAACCCATATTGTCCCTAAACCACTGCCTGTTTTGCAACCTCGAGTCTCCCGATGTGCCCTTGAATGTTAACCACATGGAGAAGACCCATGGCATGTTCATTCCCGAAAGGCAGTACCTGGTGGATCTCGAGGGTCTGTTACGGTCCTTGCAGGAGCGAATACAGGAATATCATGAATGTCTGGTTTGCGGCAAGGCCAAGGCAAATGCCTACGCCGCACAAACCCACATGCGTGATACCGGCCATTGCAAGATCCCTTACACTACAGAGGACGAGCAGCTCGAGATTGGAGAGTTTTATGATTTCCGCAGCACGTACTCAGATGATGAGATGGACGAGGACGGGTCGGACGACGAGGGATCTCCTCAAGCTGGTGGGGCCAAGCTTGGCGGCAAGCGTGCGGCAGTCACAACCAACGAGGATGGTGAGGAGATCGGGGATGCCGAGGATGCCGGCTGGGAGACAGATTCTTCAGCTTCATCCCTCGACTCCGCCGATCTCACCGCAGTGCCGGCAGAAAATCATTACCACCAGTACGAGCGACTAGGAAAGCATGCTCACCACTCTCGAAGCGACTCGAGACCTCATCGTCAGCGAGACGGATGGCATTCGCACTCCCACAAGCCCACGCGCGCCGTCTTCTACGACGAATATGAACTTCACCTCCCAAGTGGCAGGTCTGTTGGCCATAGGTCCTTGAACATGTACTATCGCCAGAACCTGCGAGAGCGGCCGTTCCTCGAGGGACATCAGCAGCACCAGTTGGTTCTCGGGAACAACGACCCAGATGCCATGGATGTCGATGGCGAAGAGGGCAATGACAACCAGCAAATTGTCCTCAGCGGGCGTGTCCGCGATCAGAGGAGACAGCTTGCGGGCCGCAGCGCCGAAGGCGGTGGCGGCATGCTGGGTGTCTCGGACAAGAAGAAGAAGGAGGTGGGCAAGGAGACGCAGCGTAGCCGCAAGGTGCAGCATGCCCACCAGAAGAGGAATGAGTGGTCCGTCAACAAGCAGGCAAACCACCAGAAACACTACCACTACAGTATTTTGTAAATTGCTGCGTGGCATTCACATTGGTGGAGATGGTTTCCGGATGGAGAGGCTCCTATATCCACCCTGGTTGTCTCACTGCCTGTCAACTAGGGCTCTCGTTTCTGCAATAAATCTGTTTTGATAAAACATTGCATACTGATATTTACGTCTATGTACTTGCACATAGCTACTAGCTAACCCTAGTAGTAGACACAGCTGAAGAAAATATCAAGTAAAGCTTATTCTATAAGATACGAATAGTAACTAAATTATAACATTATTTTTTAGATATAATATAAGCGACTAGTTTAACTATATTATAATATTAAAATATAACTAAAAAATTTATATATTAACTATTTATATTTTTTAAGACTTTCTTTCTTAAGCTAAAACTAGAGTTGTGACAAATAAAGCTATAAATGAAACTACAAATCTTTACCCCCTTGCTAAATTTATAAACTTAATAAT
>MAVT02001329.1:0-13720 GCA_001702395.2 Diaporthe helianthi | reverse complement strand
GTTTTAATTAATTTCAATTAATATAGTGCTATAATTTGGGTTATTATGCTAATAATATTGAAAAGTAGGCAACTCGTTAAGGTGGGCAACTCGTTAGTGTTTAACGTTAGTAAGTTTTACTATATACTATATAAGTTATAAAAGTAAAAAGAACCTATATTTATTAAAAGATTGAAATTAAGAAGAATATAATATTAAAATAATTTACCTTCTTTATACTCTTATTACAAAATAAAACTTATGTTAGTATTTAAGAAAAATAGGAAAAATATAGGCAAGAAAAGCGTACTTATACCTCGTTAAAGAGTAATAATAAGAATGGGAATAAAGATATAAAAGTCTTTCTAGAAGTTTTATAGGCTCTTACGCAAGAATTAAATAGCTTTGAAGCGTTATAAATAAGTAGTAGGGTAGAAGGGGGGTAGTAGGGAAAAGGAGGGGAAGAAAAATATAGTTATAGCTTAAGCCTAAATAAAATAATGTAAAATAGTATAAATATAAGTCTTATAACTTTATCCCTAAGAGGGTATTATATTTACTATATATTATATATATTAACTATTTATATTCTCTATGCTTTTTTACTAAGCTAGTACTATACTAACTATCCTAGAAGGATATAATATAATATATCTTTTTAAATAAATATAATAGGCTTTACTATATAGGAAGTTTTATATTAACATAAAACTACTTTAAAGTAATTAAATAGACTACTACTAAGATAACCTAAGGTAAGGTAACTATATTCTATTATCTAGATACGTGGCTCTAATAGCTTATAAATAGCGATAGAAATAGAGATAAACGAGCAGGTTTATATCTATACCGATGTAGCCCTCCGCTCTAAGACGAATCTTTAGGGCTCTTAAACTTAAAATTAAGAATCTTATAAAGTACTCTACTAAAAAGGTAGATAAAACTAAGTTAGCTAAGCTTAAAAAGAGGCTTAACTAGATAAGACTAGAGAATACACTAGTTATAAAGATAGTAGATAGTTAAACTAACTTAGTTAAAACAAATATAATTATAAATCTTTTATCCTTATACTTAGGAGGATATATTTTTGACTATTTGTATTCTTTGAGTTCCTTTACTAAGCTAGAACTGCAGTAAGTATTCTAGAAGAATAAGACACAATATATATATATAACTGAAGGACCTCGTGTGTAGGGAAACGTAGTGCGGGACTAAGTATTTTAACTTATCTTACGTTTAGCGAATGCTATATAGTTATTACTCGGCCTATTACAAGTTACTTATAGGGCTAAGTTCTTCTTACAAACTACTAGTATAATAGGTACTATAAATATATAATAACTAAAATCGGTTAATATACTTGAGTACTTTTCCCTATATTAAAGCTCGGTTTTAACCTACTCTTAGTATCTTAAAATATAGTTTATAAATATTAACTAAATGATTTTATAATGTATTTCATTATTACTTTTAAATAAATACTAATTATATCTAAGTTTAAAGTGTAAGAAACTAATATTACAGTTAAAAAAACTTTAAAATACATTTTTTTTACCTATAATATTAAGTATATTATAATATCTTAATTATATTTATAAGTTTTAATATATAATATATCCTAAGGTAATATTATAAGAACTATAACATATATTATATAAGAATATAATAGTTTTATTTTAAATCTATTTTAAATAAAAATATTAAAAAGGAGCTTAATTTTTATTATATTTTAACACTTATTCTTATATATATATTTAGACTATAAAATCTATATATATTCGTATAATCATTTAATATGTTTATTTAAAACCTTGCTTAACTAAAACAATTAAATACTTAATTACAATATAGATAAGATAAAAACTCTAAATATAGTTTTTTATAGGACTATAAGCCTTTGACAATGTGCTCTACTAAGCTTGCACAGGTTTGGCTGACTACGCAGTTTTATATTCATTAAATTCTTTTTACAGAAGTTAGAGTAAGTTAAAACTAATGTTTATGTAGGGATAAGTGCTGGAATGTGTCCGTTAAAAAAAAGCATGTTATTGTTGCACGATTTTAGCCATTGCGCATTTGTGGCACCCACTGCACCAGCGGTGGGTAATAAGAACCCGAAACCCACGGGTATTCTGTTGCTATGTCCTTTAACACTGTTGGCAGACCCCATGTTCTCCCCCTACAGCAGGCAGTTGAAGTGTTTGAAGTTCGTGGTGACCCACTTCTGTACCCATTTCTGTACCCACCAAAGCACGGTATGCACATGTGGTGAATACCGAGTTCCCGTTTATGTACAAACAGCGGGACACTTTTGTAACCCGCTCCGATTTGAAAGCAACTGTCGACGATTTGAAATGCAACTGTCGAATGATCCAAGGGGGGAACGCTGTTGGTGGGTGTTGATCACCTCAGCAACAAGGCTTGCGATTTCACTTTTATTTAAGAACTTGGAACTTCGTTTGTTATTCATTGCCGTGAAAGAGTTGCAACACATACCAATCACCTTCAAAAGATCTCTAGTCCTTTAACAGATTACCAAAAGTTCCCCCCTACGTTCCGTATCAATGTCTCAGCAACTGCTTGTCGTAAGTACTCCTCGCATTATCTACCACATGGCATGTGCCTTGCTCTTGCTCGAATGCTGATGTGTGACATGCTTGGGATAGATCACTGGTGTCAGTGGCTTCGTGGGCTTTCGCGTGCTCGCTGAGGCTCTAGGAAAAGGCTACCGGGTCCGGGCCGTGATTCGCAAGGCCGCGCAGAGCGAGCTCATCAAATCCGCTGAATCCGTCAAGCCCCATCTCGACAAGCTGGAGTTTGTCGTGGTCCCGGACCTGCTTGCCCGTGGCGCCTTTGACGGGATCTTGGTCGGTGCAGACGGCGTAGTTCATACCGCCTCTCCCGGACCGTTACATGACGATGTCCGTCCCCACCTGGATGCCGAGGAAATGCACATGGCGAGTACTGACGACCTTTTTCACAGATCAAGAATATCAGGCGCGACATGATCGACCCGGCGATCAACGCTACGCTTCGGGTTCTCGAGTCGGCCAAGAATGTGCCGACGATCAAGAGGATCGTGATCACGGCCTCTATTGGTACCATACTGAAATGGGATTGGATTTCATCGAACGATCGGACAAGGGTATTCACTGGTACGTGGGAAAAGCTTACCCGGGTCACGTCCATTCATCGCCGACCCCGCTAACCTGCGTTCCTAATTGTAGCATCGGACACTTATACCCCCACCAACTTGGACGGGCCCTTCGCGAATGTGGTAGATGCCTACTTCACATCCAAGGCAGCGGCACTAGCAGCCACAGAACGCTTCATCCAGGAGGAAAAGCCGCATTATGATGTCGTCAACATCCAACCCAGCATTGTTACAGGGCGGCACGAGCTGGCCCTCACGCCTGATGATCTCCTCAAGATCACCAATGTTGTTACCCTGACCCAAGTACTTGACACCAAGGACGACACACTGTCCTTCGGCAACTCTGTCCATATCGACGACGTCGCCAGGGTTCACATTGACGCGCTAAACCCATCTGTGCCCGGAAACCGAAACTACTTGTGCGCCTCGGGCGGTGAAGCAGGCACAGATTATAGAGATGCGAAAAACATTGTGAGGCGGCACTTTAGTAAGGCGGTTGAGGATGGGACACTGCCGCTCACCGGAAGCCAGCCCGTGAGGCCGGTTCGTTTTGACGCGTCTGAGACGGAGAAGGTGTTTGGGTTCAAATTTGCCAGCTATGAGGAGCAGGTGAAGAGTATTGTGGGACAATATCTGAGCCTCGTAGCTGCTAAGTAGATTTGTATTTCCTACCTAGGTAGTCAGGCCCTCTTTTAAGGCACGATACTGCACTATTACCTAGATAGCAACGACCACTTGAAGTCAAAGGTATGAGATTGGTTAAGCGTCGATTTTGTTGTATTCTTCTAGAGATCAAGAAAATTTCCTCTCGATGACTTCCGAGTGATTAATTATTCTATCATGCTTCCTTGGTTGTTTAAGGCATTATTTACATTACTCTCTCTCACATCGAATTGGAAACGCGCGGCTTGATGAATCCTAGATATCCTAAACGAAGATGGCGCTGCGCTCCCTTGCCGAGGACATTCTTGGCAAAATACTCGAGAGCTTGGTGAGCTGCAATAATGAATCAATGCCTGTTAAGTTTCCTCTTAATCGGGAGGGTTTTCTCGTGAGTTTTAGATTTTATCTACTTATATGCACCGAAAGGGTCGTCAGGGGTTAGATTAGTTAAAAAATTCTCTATGTAGTAAGTGACTTACTTGTAATATTAAGGGAAGACTAACTCTAAGAGGCTATTAAGACATATTTAAAGGGTAGTATAGGGCTGTAGTGTTTAACTTATTCTTTAGTGATCTTGTGTAAATTTAAATGGTGTAGTGTGGGTAGGAGAAGAATAGTAAGGGGGGATAGTTTAAATGTTTAGTGTATGATCTGTAAGTATATTGCTTTCGTTGGGCTCTAACGACGTCAAGCTAATTAAAAGGTAGGTAGACATCTATAGAAGAATATAATGCACGCAATTGCAGTGCCGCTTTTACTTCTATAGTATTTACATTTAACTGGCCGGTATAGGACCGAGGTAGAGCTTTACCATTGCCCTTTTTTTTTTTTTTTTCGCTGGTATTTCTCATTCCTTCAACCCTGGGAAACATGAAATCAAAGCAAGGTCCAGCACATTCAAGTTGCAGACTTTGTAGTTACTAAAGTTATAGTTTCCTCGGTGCTTGGACCAGTTTACCTATCATTGTGAAAGGAACCTTGGCTTTGAGGCTCAGCTTAAATAAGCAGAATCCTTGCCACACCCTATTTAGGAAAGAGCGGGGACGGACCTCAAGCGAACCACTCGAGCGAAGCAAAGTCGTTTATCCGACTCCGTTCCAAGCCGACTGAGGAGCCAGGAGAACTGGCCGGTTTGACGGGGCTTTGACAGAATCCGAACAGCCACCTAAAGGATTCTCATAACATCGTATCACCTACAGATTCCTCAATCGCTCTCAACAAAAGTGATAGTGTTGGAGGTCCGTCCCCGAGCCTCCGTTTCAGTCAGCACCGTTGGCACACGTGCATGCGGGCTTCACTTACACGATAAGATGGACCACGATCAACATTCCAAGGCCAATAATAAAGGCCCAAAGGCTTGCGCTACCTGTGCCAAAGTAGGTCAAGCGTCCGTACTTATATACTTTTGCCAGGGCAACCGGGGCTAATTGCTTATTATTCGGCTGCACAGGCCAAGTCTCGTTGCATCCCAGGTCCGAGGGATGGTGTTTGTGAGAGGTAAGCAGTGACCGGACCGACTCGGACTTTATAGTTACGTCTGGTGGGATCCTCCCGAGGCAGGACAATTCATCAGTTCGGTGTGTCCTCAAACTAGTCCTCAAACTACTCCGCGGGCACCTCTCTGTGTTCTCCGCCGGAGATGAATCCCTCGTTGCAAAGTGGTGCTGGTCGATTGGTTCGCTTCGGCGGATCCCATGCCCTCCTTCGCTGGCACATGCGCATCACAATGGATGTCTATTCCAAGGTTGCGGCACAGGCTCCATGATACTGAGATGATACGTGCTTATTCCGAGCTGTCAACCGCCATGACATAAGCATCTCAGCACCTGGGCAGACCGAGATGCCCAAATAAGTTCTAACAACAAAAATCCAACACAGATGCGACCGTCTCAACAAGCCCTGCTCAGCACAAACCCCAGCGCCCCCACGCAAGAGGAAGGCGCCCAAGCCCACCCGTGTTGCAGAACTAGAGAAAAGACTCGAGGACCTCAGCGCCCGCGTCGAGTCACGACAACAAGCCCAGGGCCAGGGCCACAGCCAGGGCCGAACGCCGACACCCTCGGACGGGGGGTCCCCAGTAGCAGCAGCAGCAGCAGCAGGCTCAACCGAGGCCAAATCCAGCCTACCGGCGCCCTCGAAGCGGCAGAGGACGCCATGGGAGGCCAGCCCGACGCAGCCAACCTTCGGGTACATCTTTGGCGGCGAGGGGGGCGGCGAGGACCCGACGCGCGATGGGGACGGACGCGCTGCTGCTGCTGCTGCTGCTGCTAATAATAATAACCGGCACCGGCCGTCGCACAGCAGCTCCGTCGCGGTCTCGCACAAGACGCCCGATGTCGCGACGCCAATGTTATTGGATGAGGGCGACGTGGTTTCTCGGACCCCATCTACGTTTATAAACCCGAATGACTGGAGCGGGAGTCTCCCGCAGGTCGTGGAGATTGAGATGTCGCCAGTTCCTCAGGGTCGTGGTTCCAGATCGGGGCCCGAGTGGCCCCTGGGTGACGAGGCTGAGCAGCGGTTGGCCGAGTATCGCGAGCACAGTGAGCACCAGAGTTTTCTTGATTTCTTGTCACCTTGCCCCCCCCCCCCCGAGGGGAGTTCCGAGTTTTCTTCTAGATTGTGTGAGCCCGTTAGGTTCCGTACCTTGGTTTTCCTGACCTTTAATCATCAGTGGAGCCAATTTTCCCGTTCATTGTGATCCCCAGACATATGAACTCGGAGCAGTTGCGAGCAAAGAGGCCGTTCCTGTGGAAAGCTGTCATGATGCAGACTCTGTTCCTCAACGCGGGCCGCCAGATCCCGCTTGGCGACGAGCTGCTCAACGATATTGTCACGTCTTGTTTCCTGCAGCCAAAGAAGAGCTTTGATCTCTTGCAGGCCTTGGAGATACTGGTCGCCTGGTGAGTCCCTTTGAGAGTGTCCAGACAGGTCGCCCAACTGGGTCCGATTCTGACGGTGAGACCTTTAGGTGGCATGTGAAGCTGCAGAGCTTCCAGATAACCAACTTGCTGTATCTGATGCGCTCCATGTGTGTGTCCCTCGGCTTTTCGGAATCCCAGGCGATGAATGATCAGGAGCACGACTCGACGAGCCTGGAGCAGAAGCGGGCTTTCACAGGGGTGTATTATCTAGTGACAATGTTCGTCCGTCCTTCGTGACATGCTTCTGGGATGGTCAGTCGAAGCTGAGTGGCGTACTATAGGATATTCACCACGAACAAGAAGCCAGACGCCTTCATGAACACAAGCTACCTGGAGTCATGCTGCCGGGTCATCGAGGAGAAGATGGAGTACCCGACGGATGAGTTTATCGCGTATCTCATCCGGACACAGCAGCTCTCACAGTCCATCTCCATGACACTGGCGTTCCGCAACGCCAGTCTGCCCCTGACCATGATCATCAAGGGCTTCCAGGAGCAAATTGCACAGCTGCGGGCCTCGATACCCGAGAGTGTTAAGAAACACGGTAAGTTCCAGCAATCTCAATTTCACACTCAAAATTTCGCCGTGGTTGAGCAGTTCATACATAGCTGATCTTCCAAGCAGCCGCCATCAAAACCCAACTCCACGTAGCCGAGATCCTGCTGTACGAGGTGGGCATCCAAGACGAGCTCTCAGCATCCCTCCTCATGACGGAGCGCCTGGAGCTGCTGTGGGAGTGCCTCAAGGCAACACGGTCGATGCTCGAGGCGCGCTTCGAGATCCCCATGGCCGAGCGGCCGCGGCAGACGTGCCTCTCGTCGTTTGACTACACGTACGCGATGCTCACTTCGCTCAGGCTGTCGACGCTCGTGCTGCCGGGCTGGGACCTGGCGCTCGTCAGGCGCGAGCTGGACGCGGGCAAGTTCCTCGACATGCAGATCGCCGAGGTGAGGTGGATTCTCGAGAAGCGGAGCGGCGGGGCGTGGCGGCCCGACGAGGACATGGACATGGTGGGCACGGCGGCGGCGGCGGCGACGCGGAACCTGCACGCCACGCTGGACCCGCTCGAGACGCTGTACACGCGCCTGCTGCAGCTGCGCGTGCCGCTGCGGGCGGAGCTGCTCGCCGCCGTGGAACAGGAGAAGGACATAGGCGACGCCGGCGGCGGCGGCGGGGCGAGGGACGTGCTGGAGCAGGCGGCGGCGGCGGCGGTGCCTGGTGTGGCGGCTGCGGCGGAAATCCCGCTGGGCGAGGACCAGCAGCTCGGCGGCGGTGGCGGCGGTGGCGGTGACCCGTCCATGCTGGATTTCTCGCAGGACCCCGAGGGCCCGTTCTGGCAGGACATGTACCGGGTGAACGAGTGGGAGACCAACTTCTCGTCGCTGTTTGGGTGGGGCCTGGATGACCAGAGCATGCCGGTGTACGCACCGCCTGGCGCGAGGATCGAGAATGCGGAGGGTCTCGCCAATCAGATACCGATGGCAATGAGGTTGGAGCAAGGATAGGGTGGCTGCTGTTCAGGACATCGAAGGAGTAGTCAACGGCTCGTTTTGCAAGTGTGGACCCCTCCCTAGTGGTGCTTCGTTGCGAATAATGCTCGCCTCGGAGCCCCCGTTCAGCCACCCTAGCCACCTCATCAGTACATCTCATCAGTGGCAACTTGTTGGTGGGGTTCTCGGTAAGAAATGCCATGCTCTTCTCTCTTCTCTGACTCGTGCTGACTTGAGTGTTCTGAGCCAGACTTCCCTATTTTCCACAGCGACTTGACTAGGCTAGGCCACTGGAGACGGATGCTGCGACGTGTGAAAATGATTCATCGTCGATTGCTAGCCGGTGAACAAGTCCAATGTGTAGATAGTGTGAAGATCAACTGGGATTTTCGCAAAAGTATTGCTGTGATGGCTAATGTCACCGAGAGTTGAAAGTCTAAAAAACCCGATGCCCGACGCCGATCACCCGTGTGCCGAGAGTTGTCAATCCCGTTGCCGTCCGTCTTGGGCGTTTATTAACGGCAGACCGGGGCCACGGAAGCGGGAAGCCCGTTCGCTGCCGCTGGCGGGTGGACCTCGAGCTGCAGACCACCAAAACTTTAATTGAACCGCGTGTCGAACTGCCGGGGATGTCGGAAGTGTTGGGAAATTATCTAGTAGCTGCTCTGTCAGCATGAGCAAGCCTGCTTCGTTCACGTAACATTGAAACTGAACGTTTTTGTTTGTAACCACGTTGCCAGGTGTGATTACATAATCCCGCGTGCCAGCGCACGAGAGCAACAAAGCTCCCATGCCTGCCGGGTCAGACCTACACGATAAGCTTCTTGCAACCTTCACGTCGACGTCACAGTCCCTCGTCCTCATCTCGGGCTTCCGACCTGCGCCATGCACTTCTAAGCTGCTGTGATGATCAATATTTCTTGTTAGCAGGCAGCACCAGCACGCCTGAAAGATGCTGCAAGTCTGCACAGATCCGCCATGGCAAACGATGCGCAGCTCGGCGCCCTCGACCGCTCAAACTCCAGCTCCAACTCCAGTCTTTTGTCGGCCGCTGGCATCGACCCCTTGACGACCTCTACAATATCCTTCGCCTCACATGCCCTGCCCGACGGCCCCAAAAGGCCAGGATCCAAGCACTCCCGTACCAGCTCTAACGTATCGAAACGACGCAGCCCTCGCTTCAATGCCACACCAACAGACTTCCTCTCGGACCAGGCCACAGCCCAGCTGATCCGCCGCGTCCTCTGCCCCCAACAAGCTTCCGACCGGGGCCGGGCAACCCCCGCTCCGATACACGATCTCTTGCCGCCCCTGACGAGCCGGAACGACGTCGATCTACAGCTCTATGCCATCATCGCTATCATCCTTCGAGACTTTGTGCAGGCTTGGTACAACAAGATCACCCCAGACGAGACGTTTGTCGCCGAGATTGTCCACATCATCGCACATGTTACGCGGGCACTGGAACAGAGGCTGAGGAAGATCGACATTGAGAGCCTGTTGTTGGACGAGCTCCCGGATCTATTGGACAAACACATTCAGGGTCAGTCACCCCCACCACCTCTTGCGGCACTGCCTTCTATTCTTTGTGGTGAAGGATTTGGCATACGGGAAATAAAGTAGCAGCTGATGGTGGCCTTGTGCCTGTTATAGCTTATCGAGCATCTCGCAATCCCATCGTCCAATACCCGGTCCAGGCTGACTCGCGGGCCATCTACCATGCGATGTGCCCCCTGCCTCAGCTATTTCCAATCCCCGACGCCGACAACCCCGATACCATCTCCAAACAGGCCGAGAACGAGGTGGCATACCGACAGCTGCTCATCCAAGGAGTGCTAGCCGTCCTCCTCCCCACCGAAGACCTCGAGAATGAGTGCCTGACGTCTCTGGTTGGCGAGATCCTGTCCGAGATGATCATTGGCGGCGTGGTAGCCAAGAAGGTCTCGGAGCCATGGATGATCTGGACAGGCCTGACAATCCTATCAGACGTCCTTCAGCGGAAACAGGAAGACGCCCGCAGATCGCGCACGACGGGTAGTAGCTCCGATGGGCAGGGCGCCAAGCGTCTTTCCATCCCAGGCCTGTTCTGGTCCCTCGTGCACTACCTGTTCGCCTTCACTACATTCGTCAGAGTCCTCGTCATGACACTGGCCACCAGCGGACATCTCCCTTCCAGAGGCCGCGTCTGGCCGCTGAGCTCGAGTGATTCGGCCCGTCACAGTGATGGCTCGGAAAAGACGAGACTGATGGCATACTCGTCTGCCGAATTATCTGCAGAAGGTGCCAAAACGCCAGTCTTGGCTTTCAGCATATGGCCCACCATCTCGAATTGGTTGGAGATGGACAGGCGAATGCCCTGGCTCTGCGGCAATTTATCCATGGTGCAGTGGCTTGCCATCGGCGGGCCTGGGCGCGTGGCGGGCTTTGATGGGGTTCTTGATAGGTAGGAAACCATTTTCATGTTTTGTTGGACGAGCAGAGCACCGATCACACACACACACACACACACACTCACACACTCACACACTCACACACTCACCCCCTCATCCACCCCACGCTCTGGTCGTTACACCGCATGCGGGACTGGTCACTTGACTCTGCATTCATCCTCTCATGTGGAAAGTCGCGCCGTGGTCGCAAGTGCGAGTGGTGGGCAGTGCACACCCTCCTGTGTTGCTGTGGGCTCCATCCAAGTGGACTCCTGCCATGGGTCGGTTCGAGGCGGGACACATCTGGGCGAGCACTATGTCAGCAAGCTTTATGCGGCGCTGATGGGAGATGGTGTGTGGGACCTTTGGTGTTGGTCGGCCAATGTGCAGGCTGGGACGGCGAAAAAGGAATAGGCGACTATAACAGCCCGAGTCACCAGGCCATGCCATGCCGTGGAACACGCCCCGGAGATGGGCTGCGGCCAAATCGGCAGCCACAAAAGCCCCGACAAATCCACCACACTCTGCGAATGTGCCTGGGCCGCTGCTGGGTTCATGCAGCCGCTCTCCAGGTGGCTGGCACGGCTGGCCAATTGCGGCATGTGGCCGGCATGCACGCATCCGATTGAGCGATAGGCCCCGTCGGCAGGCCAGGAAGGCCAGGAAGGCTTGCACGGCCGTCCATCACCGAGCTGCGGTTACGCGCCCGTCATCCAAGTCCAGGGCTCACTTGCAAGGGTTCGACCGGCTGATCAACCACCACTTTCGCCAGGATCAGCTTGGTCACCCTTCAAAAAGACTTGGGAATGGATGCGAGCCGCTCCACTAGCCTGCGAGTTACATTTTGTTACCCTCTGGACCCCTCTGGGCTCATTCTTCATCATCGGGGCCCTCACCCTGCCAGCCCGCCAGCCCGCCAGACTCAAACTTCCGGGAGTTGGACCCGACCATTCCCAAAGTGTGTTGTGGGGGATCCATCCAGACCCACGACAACCCCCGACAGTGCCGCGGCAAATCTGCGCACGTTGCGTTGACTTCGTCGACTTCGACCCGCGACGTGCTGCTGCCCATGCACGGCGGTGACCAGCGACCAGCGCTGTCGCGGAACTCGCCCATCCAACAGACACACACACTCGGTCTGGACGCCGGCGTCATTATAGCCAGGGACCTCGATATTCCCCAACGGCAGGCTGCTGCAGGGCGCATGGCGGCCCAATGACGGAGATCTTGTGCGCTCTGGAGCACTGCTGGCCCTGCGTCGGTCCTGCCCACCATCCCCCACCACCCCCCACTGCCAGGGCGAATTCCGTCCGTTGTCTTGTTATGTTTGTTACCCTTGGCCCGCCGTTCGGAATACCGCATCGGCTTGCGGGATGGTGCCAGAGACAGGGCGGTTTCTTGGGCTGGACTGGGCTGGGCTGGGCTGGACTGCACTGCACTTGGGGGGACACCACCATTGGGGGAAACTTAGGGCTGCCAGGCAGCTGGCAGCCCAGACCCCCCCGGCAAGCTGTCGACCGGCTTGGCCCTATTTGACCCTGATCACCGAGCCGTGTCCTGCACACCATCTCGGACCCGTCCCCGCACGGCATCACAAGCAGGCACTCGATGCTGCTCGCCTGCTGCAGCGATGCTTCTACTCCGTACAAACCGGTCAATTCTGTCCAATGGGTGACCGCGCCCTGCCCTCTCTCTGCCTGTCTACGCAGCCCCTCCCCCCGAAACACATGTTTTGTGCCGCACTTTCTGACTTTGCCCTGCCGCTACGCTGCCAGGCTGCGAGGGCCTCATGCTAGCACGCCCTGCTTCTCGATCGGTAGCATTTTCGTCGCGTCCAGAAGAAGCCTGTGGTTATGAGATCGCAGTCTCCTGCCGTCTGCCCCTGTCTTTTTTTATTTTCCCTGTCCATGCTGAACTGCCTCGGCTGGCCCTTCCAGCGATGCCGACCTGCACCTTATGCCCTCCCCAGCATGGCGCCGGTTGAAACCGCAGAACCTATTTTCCCGTCGTGCTACCCTTTAGTTTTGCTAATGATTCGGCGATCGCGCCAACCCCGCGAAACAGGTTCCTCTCCGACTCGATTCGGCGGCATGTCCTTGACCCGGCACTCGTACCCGCGGCCCTGCGCAATCTGCGCGGGGCGCTGTTCCCCAATAACGCCATGGGCACACCAACGCTCTTCCCGCCCGAGTCGGACCACGAGCTGCTCGCACTGCGACGAAGATGTGCTAGCTCCCTGTGGGCCCTTATCCCCAGGCCAGTCGGCAGGCTGATCTTTAGCGGCAGCGCCGCGGCGTGGTTGGCGCGATGGCTCAACAGGGCTGCCGGTGACGACAGTATGCCGCAGCCGCGGTCCGGTCCGGCCCCCAACGGCGACACCAACGCTGGCACTGACACCAACAGCGGCAGCAGCAGCAGCAGCGCCGCCGGCTGGGCCGCTGACCTTGGCGGCCGCGACACTGCTACTAACAACCAACGGGCACATGTCAACGGCGGCGGCCCAGAGCTGGACCACCAGTTTCCCCAGCCGCAGCAAGGGGACCCAGACGCGCCCATCATTTCCGAAATTGAGGCTGGGATCCTGGACGTCTTTGGCGATCCCTACTGCAACAAGCACCTCATGTACGGCGCCCTGGAGCTGGTTCTGGTCAGGCTGGTGCCGGAACTGGCCGAGAAGGGTGTCGTGGAGCTGTGGGAGGAGAGGTTGAGTTGAGTTGAAAGAAAGAGAGTAATTTCTTGTGTCCCCTGGCCATGTCGCTCGCTTCAGCGCCACAACCATTCCCCCCCGACCCCGGAAACATTACCTCTTTTTTTCCTTCTTCTTCTTTTCTCTACGGTACTGGCCCACTCTATATCGAGTGTTTCGGGTTAGAGCAGGTGGCTGGCTCTCTTCCTTCCCCACTGGGCCTTGTAATGTGATATAGGGCGGGATGGGATGGCCGACCAGGCAAAGCAAGTAGGGGTGCAAGCCACGGCCGCCCGCGGGATTTCGTACTCTGGGTCCCCACTGCTGGCTTCTGTCTCCCATGTATGTATGTATGTATGTATGTATGTATGTATGTATGTATGTATGTATGTATG
>MAVT02001327.1:0-13740 GCA_001702395.2 Diaporthe helianthi | reverse complement strand
AAGACGGGCGACAAGACGGGCGACAAGACGGGCGACAAGACGGGAAATTCAAGTCTGCCCGAATTCAGACGTCTAATCCAGGCATCATCCCATCGTTTCTAATTGTCAACACCTCTACGCGCCTGACCCTGTCGTAGTTGCCCTCCCTCCCACCACTGTTGCGACGGTTGTGACGCGTCTCTTTTCCAATCACCGCCTTCGATCGACATCTGGACTGCATGTGCCGACCTACATTTGACGGCCCATCTGCCCCACAGCCTTGTCTGCTAGCCTACCGCTTTTCTGCCGAAATCTGGGGTGGTATGTGGCAAAGACTTGGAGTTCTGGCGGAACGGAAAGA
This sequence comes from Diaporthe helianthi, assembly GCA_001702395.2. Lineage (NCBI taxonomy): Eukaryota > Fungi > Ascomycota > Sordariomycetes > Diaporthales > Diaporthaceae > Diaporthe > Diaporthe helianthi. Next base: position 13,400 of record MAVT02001327.1, on the reverse strand, counting down.
CAATCGAGGCACTATCCTGGACCAAGATTTCTCGCTCTCGCTGACCTTTTGGGGAGAGGAACAAACACACCGAAATTTACATCAACCTGGTCCTGGGCCTCGTTCTGGAACTGCATCCCATCACCCAAGACTCTAGCCCAAACAAGCTTCTCCTTGCGAATCCACTATGAAAGGAGACTCAAGGTTGGACGCAATCTCAACTTCAGCTGCACATGTGCCGGGTCGAATACACAGTAGCTTGTCAACAGACGGGCGCCTGCCAAGTGGCCCTATTCAACAGTCTGGAGGAGATTGGATGGGACTTGCCGGTCTCTATAACAGTATGACACACCACGGTCGGACCATTACGCGGTCAGCACACCAAGGCGGCCGAGTGTGATAGTACCCCGTGTTACAGACCCGTGGTCCTGGCCTTCTCAGTCACACCTGCTTGTGTTTCTGTGCTCAAACACCAGCCTGGCCACCCCGAATAACCCGCAGAACCCTTGGAAACTTCTGTGGGATGGGCTTATTCAGTGGGGGGTTTTCCGTGCCCAGCCAGCCCGGCAGTGCTAGCACCCCCCTGCTTCGGGTTACTTTTGGTGGACTGCACGTGTAGGGACTTGGCTTCTGGGGCCCCCCCAGGCCCTGCTGCAACTAGGAGGGGTGGCTTGGCTTGCCTCGCTCGCTGCTAATGGTGGGACATTTTTGTCAACCGACACCTGGAGACCCGAACCCGAAGCTTCTCTGTCTCCTTTTACCGGATCATCTGGGGCTGTCCTCCACCGCCAGACTGCGGCAGTGGGCAGTTTGTCCTGGGATGTGCGCTGTCGGACTGCTGATCGCTAAGGGGATCACCCACACTCTGAAACATGACGTTGAGCGAATACGCTGCTGAAACAACATGACTTGCCGCCTCCATCCCAGTCCGGCGCAGCACATGTGCTTCCAGTTGCAGCCAGAATCGCTCTCGACGCATGATGCTTTGTTTGCTCGCAATTTGGCTGCGTGGCACCACTGTACCATGTACGGACATGCTGGCAGCGCAGTGATCGCCAGCGCATAAGGCCCTCCCCCCTTGATCTGCTCAAAATTGGTGATGTGCCCTGCCGACCTGTTCATGGTATAAGCCCTTCCAAGACTCTTCGCTTATCTTGTTTTGACTTCTCTCAATAGCCTTTAGTCCCTGGGCAGCGCCTCGCTCGTCCCAACCTCTTGAGCTGTTCAGTCCCATCTTCTGACACAAATCATTGCGTCAAGCTGTGTCGTCCGGACGAGCATCTCCCCTCTTTCTCTTCCCCCCAAGCGCCCAGGAGGCATTTTTCGTTGGTCTTTCCAGTACCATCCGAGGGCTGTGCCCATTATCTCCTCGCCTGGCGGTTTCGAAATACTTCGAATGACACCGGGAGACTTCTGATCTGCTTGTTCTTGGCTGTCGAATCGCAAGTTGGGATTGTGTGGCAGCTGGGTATTGTTCTTTTATGACGCCTGACAGCTCGTCTTCTCACAACTTTGTTTCCCTACATCGAAATTATCTGTGCTGCTGCCGGCGTACCTGACTCGAAGGGTTCCTTCATGCCTGAGCTGCAGCTCCAAGGCTGTTGGTGAAGAAATGGTTGCTCTCCGACTCGATTCGTTGCTGTAAGTATACTGCCCAGGCAGTGATCATCGCTCGCTTGCTTCATGTTGAGGGTCCGTAGTGCTGATCTCCTGCACTTCCTAGGGCACGGCGAAGCGGCGAACACTGGGCAGCCGCCCGTGTATATGCCAGACAACAGGATGACGACGACATTCTTGAGGGTCGACAGACGCCTCGGTTTGAGAGAGCTAGCGAAATTCTGAAAAGGGATGATGCCGACGACGAACTCGACACAGCGGCGGATGAGGCAGAAGACCAGCTCGACACTGCGCTGGATGAATCTGAAGACGACGACGTCTCGACGTCTTTGCCGTCTCCAACAACCCCTCCACCTCGTGGGTCACCGTCTCCCTCGCCAATCACAGCTTTGACCACTAGTTCGAGCACGACATCAATCACGTCGTCCGAGTCAGATACTGAGACAGATTCGAGTACTTCCACATCAGTGTCGACGACACTGTCTATCCCTCCGATATTGACATCAACCCTCTCAACCTCGACCATCATACCGCGGATAACCGCGGCGCCACAGACCAATCTGCCATTATTGGCAACCAACCCGGCACTACCGACAACAACCGCCAGCGGTGCTAATTTCATTGGGCCGCCCGGGAGCCAAGAGCCAGGGATACAGCAGAATGACCATGGAGGGCCGCCATCTGGTCTTAGCCCCTCTTGCAAAGCTGGCATCGCCTTGGGCGCCCTCGGTAAGTGTCCTCGTACCTCGAGGGCCGTTCTAGAACTAACACTGTGTTCAGCTGGTCTAGGCCTCATCGTAGGTATACTCTGGGGGACGATGCTCATCCGTCGACGCCGGCGCCGTCATGGCCAGGATGGGAATGACCCCCATGACTACCCTTCTCGCATCGGTCCAAAAAGCCGATTCAATATCACCCTCCCCTCGATGCCTGCCCTACCATCCTCCTTTACAGCACCCCTCGAACGATTCTACAAACCCAAGCCCGAGACGATCCCGAAACGCCAGGTGTCGAATCCGTTCAACGCAAGGCACGTGAGCGGCCACCGAGAGGCTCGCTCGGATTCAGCCATCCTCAACGAAGCCATCCAGGCCGCGTACCAAATGGAAGACGGCCGCAATGACGCAGTCCCACAGGGCTTCCTAGATGAGAAGCGACGGGACCCGCACCATCTTTTGCCTCTACTCGACCCAGCACCGGTCGATCAGGCCACCATTCGGAAGAGTGTGGTCAGCTGGTTCAAGCGGTCCAGCAGGCATCATCCGCTGAAGCTGAACCCGGCGAGTGGGAGCGGGAGCCTGCGCAGCTCTATTGGGAGCACCCTGACCGGGGGCAGGAGGAGCAGGCCTGAGAGTCAGGCGACCCAGAGGACAGTCAGCTACTACTCCCACTCGGGCGAAAGCGCCGTTGCAGAGACCAGCGGAGCTAGGAAGATGCAGGACGTTCCTCCACTCCCAGACTTGGGGCTACAGAAAGCATATACCAACAACACAGCGCCAGTCGCACAGTCGCCTACCCAGTCAGCTGCTGAGTCGGCTGCGGAATCCGTAGTGGCACCCCTGCCAGTCTTCACCAGAGACGATGCGCAGGCTTACTACAAGTCGATGTGGCCAGGCTCACCCGTGTCTGGGTCATCGGAGAGGATGTCGGCTATGAGCTCCTGGACAGATGTGACACGGACGACCATGGCAGGCGGGCGTTCTAGCGCGATCAACACGCCAGGCCTATCGCCGCCACCGAGCTTCCACAGCAGCTCGAACAGGACCAGCGCTATGCCACAGACGCCCATCACGCCTGCGTATACCGGCACGATGAGCGACAACGCAAGGACGAGGGAGGATCTATATGCGCTATATGAACAGACACCGGGGCAGTGTGGCTAGAAGCGCGGTCGGCCTAGAGCGTTCACATCAGTATCAAACACAAGACAAGCCTGGTGGTGGTATCTAGATAGGTGAGGGCAGAAAAGGTGTAATTTAAGGGGGTGGTAATCACAAAATTTTGGTTTTAGGAGCGATTGATATCCCCAGTTAGCAAAGTTTAGTTCAATACCGCCCGCCGCCTTGCAACCCAAACCTTGAAGAGACAAATTCTAAAGTACGACGTGCTTCCCCGATTTCCCGCGGATGTTCTTCTCCAACTACCAATTAGCCACTGCATGCCACGCTGCAGTAATGATACGCCGAGCGAATCGCGCACTGGCTTTTCCATATATACTTCGAGCCATGGCCTTGGTCATTTGCGAGTATTATGCGCTGCAGAGTGAGGACGTGTCAGAGCTTGGCTTTCGTTAGACTATATGGGCTGGTGATCGTGTTCGTCTGTTGTTTTATAGTTCACAAGATCTCACCGGCCCGAACTTAACACACCACTAAAGTATAGTTCCCGCGTCGATGATGTGTCTATTATACTTTGCTTTTTTCTTTCAGGCGGCTTCTTATCGCCCCTCCATGCCGTGCAAAGGGGGAATCAAGCTCGCTGGTGGGCATATAAACTGGTCCAAGTAGTCTATCTTGCAGAGGATGTTGTAGCTGATACACTGTTATGCTGGCGGCAGACAACTTATTACGCTTCCCTAGAGGGTCCTCACGACCCCCACACTCACTCAAAATGCTGCGCTCCATACGAGCAACATGCCCAGCCCTCCTCCTCCTAGCCCTCTGTCCCCAACCATCAACCCCCCAAGGCCTCACCTTCCAATCCACACCATCCGGCGGCTTCGGCGCCCTAGACTGCCTCCCCATCGCGGCGAGCAACGCAACCGTCGAGATATCCCCAGCCGGCCCGCCCGTCACGCTCGAGGTCACGGGCGTCTACCTCCGCGCGGCCGGGTCCGTCGAGGACGGGCTGTACCTGGGGTACGCGGTGCGCGAGGGCATCGCCAAGGCGCTGAGGACGTACCGGTCAGACGACGGCGGGGCGTCGTGGACGAGGTTGGGGGACGTGGAGCGCACGGAGGACAACCGCACCAAGGAGCTGGACAATGCGTTCCCGCTCGTGCTGCCACCTGGGTTCCCCGGGACACCTATGACAATGTCCAACAGCAGCAGCAGCCCCACGTCCAACAGCACCAACAGGAGGAGGATCCTCTACGCCTACCGCAACCACGACCGCTCGCTCAACAACACCCTCGGCGTGCCGGATAACTATACCTTGTACCGCGTGACTGTCTCTGCGTCCGACGACGGCGGGGCGAGCTGGGCTGTCCTGGGTGATATTGACGCGCGGCGGGCCAACAATGGGACTGCGAACCTGAATGGGCTGTGGGAGCCGTTCCTGAGGGTTGCTGCCGATGGGACCACGCTGCAGGCGTTTTACTCTGCCGAGAACAATGGGTCCGACCAGGATAGTCTGATGAGGGAGTCGGTGGACGGGGGTGTTACGTGGGGACCGCGGCGGGTTGTTTCGGGCGCGGGGAGGGTGAGGAGCCGGGATGGGATGATTGGGGTTGCGAGGCTTGGGGATGGGGAGGATCTGCTGGACAAGAGGTTGATCTTGTTGTTTGAGACGACCGAGTCGGGCCGCTTTGATATGCGCCGTGTCTTGTCGCCTGATGATGGGCAGACGTGGCCGGTTGAGACGCGCGCGAGGGTGTATGACCCGCTCGACGAGGAGAAGCAGGCGTCTGCGCCGGCGGGCGTGATTAATGTTGGGGGCACGCTGGTGGCTGGGTTCATGACGAACGAGGGGACCAACTCGAGCGGGACTGTGCCTGGGGATTTTAAGGTTGTTAGTAGTGTTGATGATGGCGAGACGTGGAGTGAGAGTTTGTTGATTGCGAGCGAGGCTATCTGGCCTGGGTTGTATGCGCTTGGGAGGGATCGGTTTTTGGCCATGTATAGCTTTGATACAAGGGAGGGGGGCTTTGTGGCTGCTACGAGGGTATTTCAGGTGCAGAGGACGTAACGTCCAAGGGAAATATGTAGAGTTTGTCATATCTAACGTAGGATAATCGATGAGGCTCATTTACAAAATAGACCTATTACCGTCGACGTCTCTTTTGGGGCCTTGCACATGTGGTTTTACGAATGTTCTCTGCTGGGTCGAGTCTCCTCAAGTTTCTACTTCTTGTGACTACCACAGGAGACCTGTTCAAATGTTATCTTGAATTTGGGTACATAAATAACCACACGTATAATACAGCCTTGGCTATCAATGATATCCGCGTCGTTGCCAGGCCGGCCCGATCTTCGGTGCCGGAAATCGACAGTAATCTTGGAAGCCGAAGCCGAACTTATTAGCAAAGGCAGCCAGCCGGTGGTCCTGAGTAGGGGTCATGCATTGTTCACGAGCACCACATACAACCATGCTAAACACAACAATGTTAATTTGATATCATGAAATTTATGCATAAACTTTGCTTTCACAAATGAACCCTACCCTACTGAGGGAGCTCAACGCCACTCATCTCAGCCAACCTCTTCAACAACTCATCCTGCGCCGCCTCATCATTCGCACACTCTTGACACGCCTTCTCTTGGGAGTTGTAAAAGTGCCTACCAGTCTTACCCTCGGCAGCACCCTCGCCCAGCGCCAGCATCACATAAGTCCCGATGCTCTCCTCGATGTCCCCCGTGGCGCCGCTCCCGCCCATCTTAGTCGGCACCCAACCGGGGTCAACAGAGTTACTCTCGACGCCCCTGAACCGCCGCGCAAAGGCCTTGGCGAGCATGATATCGTGCAGCTTCGAGTCGGCATAGAGCGACCCCTCAAGCGAGTCGAGCCTCGTCTTGCCGCCCTCGTGCAGCCCTGAGCTGACGTAGACGAGCCTCTTGGGCCGCTCCTCCACCAGCGCCGTCAGGATATACGGCGCCAGCACGTTGACGGTGAACAGGCTCGGCAGCCCCGACTTCCCCGTGACCTTTTCGAACCCTGTGAACAGCCCGGCGTTGTGCACCACCGCGTCAAACGGCCCCAGCTTGTTCGCCTCGGCTGCGAGGCCTTTGGTCTCCTCGATCGACGTCAGGTCGGCCACCAGCACGGCGTCGGATCCGGGGCAGGCCTTTTTGGCGTCTGCTGCGCGCTGGGCGTTGCGTGCGTGCAGGACTACTGAGTGGCCTTGCTTGATGAGGCGCTGGGCCGTGAGGGAGCCGAGGCCATCCGAGGAGCCGGTTATGAAGATGCGTGCCATGGCGGGTTTGTTGGTTGTTTTGTTGGTGATGCTTCTCGAGCTAAGTTTGGTTGTTGGTTTTGTTCAAATGTAACAATGTTCTTGAATTCGCTCCCAGCTGGTGGGGACAGAGACCCGAGATGCTTTTCGATTTCGAAAACAATTGATCCGTTCAAGTCGGACCTGGTCGCTTTTGTAGGTCAAATGGAAGGATCAGACTGGGCCGACCACAGAGGCACGCCCTTCCATCTAGATATCCACTCGGGGGCTGTTTACACGGCCAGGATCGGCGCGAGGTCATCGTCATGACAAAACCATTTCCCCTTTTCTTTAGTCATCCAAATCCGAGCCGCGAGATGCCCAGTCCGCTAAGGCTCCCTCGATGGCTAATCCTGACAAATCAATTATCTGGGGAAAAAACAAGACTAACCATTATAGTAGTTAGTAGTTTCCAAGGCAATAACGTGCCGTTTCCGCCCTGGTGTTTAGAGCAATGCCTCAAGTTCTGCCTCCCTATCCTTCTGAGCCGATGCCCCCCTTTTCAAGCAGGCGACGTCGAAACAAATTCATCCACTCGTCTCGCCTTTTGCGTACCTTGTTCCTTATGATGGCCCCGGGGCTCAAAGGCTGGAAGAGTTCCTGCATCGTGTATTTCTCGGTCCACGTTTGTTCGCGCTGGCTGACGATACACTCATGAGGCCGCCCCGTGTTGTTTATATCCTGCCTCTTCCTCCAAGCTACCCTATCTTTTAGCAAGGTAAGCACGCACATCTGAAAGAGACGGCCATATTCATCCAGCGTAATGTGACCGGCGACCTTGAGCTGCTCCGGCTCCAGGACCCTCATGTCCAAGGACCGGATTGTTCTCATCGGGTTCCCGCCGGCCCAACATGTCCACATGGTCCTCGAGAAGGTCTCGAGATCGGGAAGAAAACGTTTCAGCTCGGCCCAGGCAGCCACCTCGGGGTCGGGGTTCACAGGCGTCGGGGGCCGCCTGAGCAGTTCCAACGTCCACGGGAGTTCCAGGGTGCGAAGATCCCGGCATTGATACAGCACAGGCCAAAGTCCATCACAGGGGGCACTATCCCGCTCGCGCAACGTGTCCAGCACCGTGATGCTCCTCAGCGCCCTCCGGTGCCAGAGCTGCAGCTTCTCGCCGACGAGCAGCGTAAAGGCCGCGGGGCTCTCAAAGGTGAAGTGGTTCTCGGCCCAGAAGATCGAGGCGCCCTCGTCGTGCACCTGGCGGTTGACCAGGAGGAGGCTGAGCCCGCTGCGGGCCCAGCACCTGCAGCCTTCGAACCTCTGGCCGTCCTTGTCGAGCATCCTGTTCTGCGTCCGCCGTGGGTTCCACGTGCACGCGATGCAGTTGTACTTGTGCTCTCGTTCTAGCTTGGGCGGGTCGGTTGTTAGTGCGAGTCGATAGATCATGTTCCGCAGCTCGCCTGGGAGGGCGAGGATGTTGAAGGACGAGGCCATGGCTTAATGCTGACAGTGTCGAGTTTTTGAGGAGTACCGGTACGTACGAGGTGCCTTTTGTTACAGAAAAGGAAAAGATGAGTAAAAAAGAAGATGATGAAGAGAAACGGGATGGTGGAAGTTTTGGATGTGGAACCTTTTACACAGGTAGAATTAAATCCAATTGATTTTGAGAAGAAGTAATGCGAGGCCCCAATGTTCTACTTAGTCTGCCGACGGCGTCACGTAAACCACTCACATTACCTAGGTAGCCTTGCAGCGGCGCATACACTTGTAATACACTTGTAGAAATTCCAAGATTTTGTTTTGATGCCTTTCCTTCCAATTTTCCAATTTTGGAACGCAAATAGGGTAGTGCTAGTGCCCGAGTAGCTCCCGTCCGGACATCGAGTCCCAATCACCTGCCCGTGCTTCATCTATCCGGCCTTGAAGGCTAGATTTGAAATTTGATAAGTGGACATTAACTTCTAGCGGCTACCTACCTACTTGGTAGGCCGCGAGCACCGGGCTGGGAGATGGACACGGCTGTCGGAATTAGGGTAAGAAGCGTTGCTGGAAAGCAACCGTCATTTGAAGTACTAAGTAACAGATAGATATTATAATTCTATTAAACATTTGAAGCTTTAGATGATTGAGATAGTCAACAAATGTGATATCAGTAAATACGACTTGGGCAATGACTTTATAATAATATACATGTCCGCGGTAATGATCGCTATAAGGGTAGGTACCCTGGGGTTTTCAGCGTTTACTACTGCATAGAGAGACCGCACTCATTCGGGATGTATATAGATTAAGAACGAAATCAGGTAGGACTTATCCAGTGGGCTGGCCGTCATTCCTTATATTCCTCAGATGTCTTGATATAAATGAGATCGAAGATTCGCACAGGAAAAAACGGCGGGTACACTAGTACACTCTTTACTTTTACGCTATAGGCAATCAGGACACCCTATCCAACTTCACTCAGTATATACACTACTTATACTAATTACTTTTTATACCCTTAGCTATATATATCGACTTATAAATCCTACTCTAACTACTATATAATACTCCTTGATTAACCTTCTACTACTTATAATATACCTTAAATTCTTTTTATAATTAATAGTCTTATAATTAAAAATACCATTTTAGAAATTAAAATTAAAATTCTAATATTATACTAATATTACTAGTCTTTAATTATACCTACCTTAAGGTATAATAAGAGACGTTATAATAGAATGTAAGAAGAACTAAGGATAAATAAGGATATACATAGTTAATAGCCGTGGATTATTATATTATATAGCGAATAGCAGTGTAAAATGAAGTTAGCGCACCGGGGGTGCATTTATACTGTTGTTACACAGACCTTCCGAGGTTAACAACATTTGAGCGGACCTAACCGGCTTTAATACTGTGTCTTTTGCAAACGCTGGGTCTCTGAGCGTTTACCACTGTATGAAGGGACCGTACGCCTTCGGGTTGTCTACGGATTACGAACAACACCACTCAGTGGTTGGTCGGTCTTGTGGTACCGACTGACGGTGAGACTTACACTGTGTGGTCTATTTTCATCTCTCTCGTTACAGAGGATCATGTTCCTTTCTAGCCATGTAAGAGACATGAAGCTGCGCGCGGGAGATACAGACGAATATGCATTGTGAAGAATCTTTTTGGACATCAGATCATCTCCCCAAAAGTTCTTGCGTTGCCTTTTGTCCTGCCTGAAGCTAGAGCAGGCCATTATAATAGGGACAGGATCCATTTTGCGAGATTAGCTCGGTAGATATCTTGACGAAATTAACAAATAAAGCACTCAGTTTTAGAAAGAAAAGGCGTGAAAAGAAAGTTGCGTGATTTGTTCAAATCCTTCGCCTAATCGAAGGACGTCTGAGCCATTGACTATTTAGACAGGGTGTCCGTCCTCGGGGCTCTGTGCTAAAATTTAAACCGTTAACTCTGGTGTCTTGCTCAAGTTCTTGATGTAGTTTCCATAGTTCTCGTGCGTGATGTTATTAACCTAGGTACTGTGGAAAGACTTACAAAGATACCAGCTCAGATAACTTAGTTGGGTCAGCCGCGCATAGATCGCGGTGGGGGTGGGAACTCGCAGTCCAAGCTGCTCAAGCTGGCTTTGCTCTTGGTATCCGGTGTACCTGACTTAGTACGTAAGTGATATTCCCGGCAGTCAACGGTATATAGGCCCTCGCGGGCTGGTTGGATCCACCACTTGTGAACTAAGCAAGCCAAGATCACAGTAGCTTGGTTGTCAATCAGACTGAAGGATACCGGACTACATGCCGTGCTTGGGGACCCAATGCCCTTTGGCCCTGCATGGACTTCTGATGAGCTGATCAGACCTCCTTGATAATGCCCTCTTGATGTGAAATGGCATCTATGGCCACGTCGAAGATCTCATGCTTAGCCGCCATAGTGAGTGCCACAGTGGAAATTGCATGTGTTTTTGCAATACTTTCTGTCAAGTATGAGTGAGCGATCATAGCTGATTGGTTTTCTGAAAAGAAAAACGTGTTGGGTTGGTAAAGGCGTGAAGACGCTGGGAAATCACACTGCCAAAGTTCAAGATTGAGAAGGCCCATTTCTAATTATATGTTGGCTGAGTCATCTATAGCAGTCCGTGCCATGAGGAGCGGACTACGAGGCTGCGAATGGGTCGCAGCGGACATGGCAAGATTACGAAAGCGGCAGCGCGGAACCGCGTCCTCGGCACTACAATATGTGAATCCTGTACGGTGTGTGAAGCGGGCGGTGGCCTGGTCGAGTCTGCCTTCAATGTTGCCAGACATGTTCCGCGCACGATCTATGCTCGAAGAAGGCTGCCCAGTAAGGAAAGGTTGTTGATGAGTGCCGGATCCTTCGAATTATGTTGGGTTGTCCTGAGCGAGCAAGCCCACATCCTGGCTGCCGAGGAACCTGCTGATTGAAAACACTCCTTGCTGATCCAAGGTACTCCTTCAGGCACGGGAACATCCCGAACCCGCCGCGGACGTTGAGATTTGTAGCTTCGGGCCGAGTGTGGCGGAGCTCGCTCCGGCGAGCTTACGTTGGAGTGACTTCCACTTGCGCTCCAGCAGGTTCGTAATCCGGGGCGGAATGTTGGCGTAGGGGATGATATTGATCATAGCGCCGACAGCGAACTTAAGTTCCAGGACATCCTCGGCTTGGCTCCTCGGCCTGATCGAATTGAACTAGTAGTAGGGCAGCTCCAGAGAATCGTGGCAGACGGCGTGGAGCCCGATGTTCTGCAACCGTAGTAAGCAAAGCCAGTAGCAGGACGGCATCAGTGTTGGGACAGTAAAGAGTACAAAACCCGTAATGTTTCGCCATGGTAAGCTTGTCTATTGCGTTTCTTGCATATGTTTTTCATGCTCTTTACTGACGCATTCTACTCCCCGGCGCTCAGCTTGACAGAGCAGGCGGTGTAGATAGACACCATCATTATTTCCATGTTCAGTCATAGCCGTCTTTCAACAGACTCAGATTTGTTCTTTTTTTTTTGTTAAATTCCATTCCTACACCTCCCACTCAGCAGCATACCAGCAGAATTTCTTACAGCTTCTGCATGGCGACGACATCAGAGGACTGAACGTAGTCCTCGAAGCCGACAATCTGCTCCTCGAGCTCCTCCAGAGAGACCTTGTCGTCCTCGACAACGAGGTTGATCTGCAGCTTCTTGATACCGAAACCGACGGCGACGAGCTTGGAGGCACCCCAGACCAGACCGTCCTTCTCGATGGAGCGTACGGAGGCCTCGAGGGCAGCCAGGTCGGTCTCGTCGTCTGCAAGGTTCATCTCGTTAGCGACACATTTCTGTAGTTACCCCATCGAGCGAGGATGAATTCTCCCAGAAACCAAAGCAGGGGAAGCACATACCCCAAGGCTTAACATCCATCGTGACGACGGACTTGGCGGCGGGCTTCGCCTTGCCTTCCTTCTTCTTGCGGTACTCGGCCAGACGCTCCTCACGGACACGGGCGGCCTCGGCGTCCTCCTCCTCGTCGTCGGAGCCGAACAGATCGACGTCGTCGTCGTCGTCCTCGGCGGCGGGGGCCTTGGCGGGGTTCAGGGTGACCTCGGCGACCTCGGGGCCGTAGGCGGTGTAGGGCTTGGAGGCATCGCCGGAGAGGGTGGGGAACTCGGACTCGTATGAGGCGATGTGCTTGTACCAACGGGCGGCGTTGGGGTACTTCTCGGCGTCAGGGGCGGAGGAGATGGCCTTGAAGGTGGCGACGTCGGCCTGGCTGGCGTTGTGGCTGTTGGTGGGGGACAGCTGTGTTAGCTTGGGGACGAAGAGTATGGTGGTATCAGGTTGGCTTCTGGGTGATGATAGGAAAGTGGCCGAGGCGGGCTGGCCCGAAGAAGAGGGGAGGGCAAGAGTTTGGTAGATGCAGGTGGTTCTGAGGTGCAACACGAGTGCTGCATCTCCTTGTTCATGCGCAGGTGCAGGTAGGTATCTGTCTCTCTCAAGCCCGCCCAGACATACGAATCCTAGGAGCCATCAAGCCGAGGGGGGGGAGGGGGTTGAGGACTGGAAGCGGTAACATACCCGACAATGTAAGAGCGGGTGGTCAGGTAGCTGTTCAGGATGGACAGGCCGGCGTCGCTGACGAGATCGGTGAAACCCATTTTGGCGGTTTGTGAGGGATTGAAAAGGAGCTGATGCGGATGGGTATCAAATACGGATGGTTGAGGTGAAGCTGCGAGAGTAGTCGTCGAGATTGTTGTCGCTGCCCAAAGACAACACAGCTCCAACAGACACGGCGAGGTTGGGAAATTTTCTTACCCCGCCTACCCTGCGCGGCCCAGGCCCCTCCATTGGGATGTGTTGCCTCAGGCATGAAGCTGGCTTGCTGGTTCATAATAGCAGGCAGCCGACCATATCTTATCAGTCTATCGCTTATCAGTTCTCCGGGTTAGGGGACAGGCAAGGCTTTACCCCCCCTTACAGTTCATCTCAGGCTGCTTTCCAAGACACAGACTTGACTCTCCACAGCTTGTTGAACACGCTGCGACCGTGTCACCCGACTACCCAGGGGCCTCCACTGCGTTGGTCCCCCTCCGCTTACAGCGTAGGGGGTTACAGAATCGCGCTACAGCCCAAATCGCGCTACATTCCAACGTTTTTTTTTAGTGCAGAACATAGCTAAATCGACAATATTCTCATATACAACAACACTACTACTATAATAAATTTACTAAATATAAG
>MAVT02001325.1:0-13770 GCA_001702395.2 Diaporthe helianthi | reverse complement strand
CTTACTATAGTTCTAGCTTAGTAGAGGAACTTAAAGAATATAAATAGTTAATACTGAGAAATAACAAGCGTTATATACTTTATAACCTTTGCGCAGCAAGCAAGCCTTAATAGCTAATGTAAGGCTTATTTATAGGGTGCTAAGGAGCCCTAGTGTGGTATAATAGCAATATTGCCCTTGCTAATAATTTTGATAAATTGTATGAATGAGTCTATTCATTTCCAGTGCTGAGACTTCTTCTAGCTGGTTTCTATCTGGTTTCCCTCCCCACACCCTTTGCAACAGCTCAGTCTGATTCTGGTTCATTAGAACTGTCTGTACTTACACGACCAGGACTTTGTCCTAGTACTTTCTGAATCCCCCCGCCTTGAGCGCTGTTAACGAGTCAATTCACCTCGCCTTGGAGTTTATTGATGCATTTATTTTGGGGGCCCCCAAACACCCACTCATTCTGTTTTCTTGGCCTCTGCACTCTTCACAGATGTCTTGTCGGCCTGGCTGGCATCTAACTCGGCGTCGATGGCCTCCCCGACCTGCTGCTTCTCCAGTCCAGCGTCTTTGACATTCGCTTGCCTCTCCTGCCTCTCGTCCTTCTCGTCAATGTCGTCGACATCCCTGGGCGTCGCTAGGCCACTTTCCTGGTTGGACTCGTTCTGCTCGCTCTCGTCGTCGATGAGTTCCTGTTGCTCGCGGAGGACCTCCAGGCGCAACTTGTTCGTCGCCGCGCCCTCGGCAGTATGGACCTCGAGCTCAATCTCGTGGTATAGTTCCTCGGGGATGGAGGACAGCACGCCGATGAGTGCGTCGATCTGGTTGGCGACGGCGTTGTCCCCAGTCTGGCCGTACATGTAGGCGTTGCTAAGAACGAGAAGCGTGGAGGGGACGCCCTCCTTCAGGCGCAGATCGAGCCAGGTCTGCAGGTCCTCGCGCAGTCGCGCGGGTGAGACGCCATGCGACTTGATCCCACGGCTGGCACACGCCACCTGCAGCTCGGCGACCGTCAGGCTTTGTACTCCCTCGTAGCTGATCGCACGGTCGTCGCGCTTGATCTGCCGCATGCGGTGTCGGATCTGGTAACGGAGCATCATGTCCGTGCCGAACGTGTTGAGGTTCATGTATCGACACATTGACACCAATTGGGGCCGTGACAGGTTGTCCAGGGTGAGATCATCTTTGAATGCCTTGCAGACTTTGATGACGTCTTCGGCGGTGGGTTTCTCACCGGTGGCGCGGACTTTGCGGAAGAAGTTGGCAAATTCCTCCTTCTGTGCGGTCGCGGCGGACAGTGGGAGGCCGGTCTCTTTGATGGACTGTCGGAGGAAGTCGCTAACGTCTCTCCTGAGCGCTCGCAGAATCTGAGCCTTTTGATCCTTTGATTTCTGGTTCTCGTACGTGCTGGGGAGGAGGTTGGGGAAGAGCTTGAGCGCAACTGGGAGTAGCAGCTCCGCGAATGGTATGATGACGAATGCTGAGAACGGAACTAGCCGTCCCAGGTCCTGAACAGTGCGCTGAAGTTGCCGATGTTCTCTCCGGGTGAGCTCATAGCCTGCAGCCATCCTGACGGCGAGTTTTGTGCTAATCCTGACCTCAGTCGCCAGGAGCTTTGTGCCATCCCAGTAGTGCTGGACCTCTTTTCTTATTTTTTGCCCAATCGTCAACTTCTTGTCCTTCTTTGGATCCTTCTTGGAAGCAGCAAAAGCATCCTTCCGCTCGGCCAGTTCCGTCAGGCTGTCGCTCTTGCCGTTCTTGCCGCTCTTGTCGCTGTCAGCTGCTGCCTTCTTGCCCTCTGCCTTCAACTGATCCTCCTTCGTTTGGGCCGTCGTCTTTGGGCCAGGCGCCGCCTCCCTAGGTAAGGGCCTCTTAGCCTCCTCGGTGTTGAAGCCAGGCGGCGGGCCAGACGAGTGACCGCCTCGATTAGTATCTGTGGTAACTGAACGAATGGGGACGAGCAGCGCCACGGCGGAGTTTTGTAGCAGGATGTTCCGGGCGTTACGACTGAGATGGAGGGAGCTGGCTCGCAATGCTGATCTCGATATCGCCCGGGCTGTTATATATACTGGTGAGCCTTGATCCACGCGGCTGCCCTGTCCTGGATGACACATGTCTCGTTCGAAGGTTGAACTTACCACTGCCAGCGAAAGGGTTTACAACAACGGCTCTACGAGCCACACTTGCAGATGCGCTCATGGTGGAGACGCGAGACAATGCAGAGGCAGGGGGAGGATGCGTTGAGATGTATAAAAAGAGGTCAGAATGTCGAAGAAGCACAGTTGGGAGTTCAGGCGTGCATGTAGACAAGAAGCGGCATGTAAGATGGAAAAGGGGACAGAACTGTAATGCTGCTTGCAGGGCCAGCTGCAGCGGACATTGGGTTGTTGAGTGACCTCACGTGGGGCGGCTGGCCAGGCACAGGGACCACTCCCCTCAAGCGGCATTACTATGTACTGTGTAACTGTACTCCGTACCTACCTATCTACCTAGATAGGTACGTACTTCGTATGTACACCAGATGGTGATATGTCATGTCAGGCTGGTTTCGGGGCACGCAGATGGGCCGTCGGCTCAGGACAGAGCCTCAGGAGTCGGGTTCTAGAACCAAGATGCACCAGCAAAGAAAGGCTTGAGAACTCAATCGTCTCGCCTGTGAAGTCCCTGTGACATTGGTGAATCGAGCCCGCGGCTTGTCAAGGAATTCCGGATCTGCCGACGGCCCAAGCTTTTCGGGCGCCTCCAGAGTCCAGGCCCTCGGGGCGACGAAGCCACTCCCTGGGACCCGGGCACCGGAAGCCCTGGGGGCTCGCTCTTCTCAGAAGACATGCCACAGGCTGACAGCAAGCCTGGACGGTGGGAGACCACGTCGCAGCACATTGGGTGGATTTGGATTGGCTCAATCAGCAGGCGCGCGAGATTGAAGATAAAGAAGCCATGAGAAGCATCGCAATCTTCACACATCACATCCCAACGGTGGATATATCGGGGCCGCGGATCCACGACACACTGTTAGTACAGTCTCCTCGGGGTTCTCTTCGGTCCTGCACTAAACGCACTTCAGTTGTGATATTGTCCAAGACGACGGAAAGCGGGCAAATCAAAAACGTTACACATCGAGCGTCTAGGCATATTTCGACGGAGGCAGAGTATTCATCATCGAAAAGAATTCTAGCTCGGGGATGCTCGGCTTGTGAGCCACGATGATATCCCTGATTTACCGTAGTAGGTAACACCGATTGCGCTTTCCCTGCCGTACCAATGAGCTAGGCGCCTTCTAGGTATAGTTTCCTTAGACCAGTTGAGTTAACACCGGGCTATTTATTCATTGCAAATCGAGCGGGAAGCCGAGATTACTTCTCAATAAATATGAAAATACACTTCTAGATAGGAATAAAGAAATACCGTTTCTAGTAAATAATTACTAGAAACGGCTAATATAATAATGTGCTTTATTACCCTAACCTACTAATATTAATAAAAGGACTATTAAATATATATCAAAAGTAAATGTTCTATATAGTAGTACTAGAAAAATTAACTCTTATTATACTTAATTTCTTAAAAGTTACAAAATCCTAAATACTTAACTAATTAAATCCTCTAAAGTTATTATTCACTTTTTAAATAAGAAATAAATAATAGATTATATAATACCCCTTACTTATATTTATAATAATACCCTTTACTACTTATTCTTTCTTACTTATATTACTACTAATACTTTATAAAAGATTATAATAAAAATATTATCTTACTTATTTTTTTCTATATTAAACAATACAAATACTTTATAAACTATAAGCTATATATAATATATATTAAAAAGGAAAAATTCTTATAAAGTTTCTTAAACTTAAAATACTATGAATTAATTTTTATAACATTTATACTAAAAACTAATATATAAATTTTAAAATTTAACTATTAAAGATAATAAAAAAAGAATAATATTATAAAAGTTTAAATTACTTTAATTTTAAAATTAAATCTTTATTATAAAGATATATTTCTAATTTTAGTAAATTAGATTGAAAAATATTATAAATATACAAACTTTAAAACTTAAATATTAAAAATAAAAGTAATATTTAATTTAAAGATATTTTATAGATTTAAAACTATTATTATAAATTAAAAAAATACTTCTTATTTTTTAAAAGCTTAATAAGAGAAGAGAAAAGATAATAGAAAATAAATAATATTAATAGGCCGTAAATTCCTACTAAATTTACTAAGAATGTTTATTTAATGAATATATAGTAAATGCATAGTAAACTCACCGTTAAAGTACTATAAATTCACTGTGAAAGTACTGTAATTCCCTAATAGCGGTGAATGTAACATGAATATATAATGTATTTAAAGTCGATGCGTCTAGTATATATTAAGGACTAACAAAAGCTATAGTTTTAATTAAAGGTTATATTCTCTATTATAGTTGTTTTCGTTACTATAATAAATTACTACTTATAGTAGTACTTTATATTCTTTTTTATAAAAGAAATTATATATATATATATATATACCTTATTTATTATAGCTTTTATAAAACTTTTTAAATATAAGGTTAGATGACTTATAATTATATATTCTTTAACTAAGTTAATTTAATTATGTGTTATCTTTATAATTAAAGTATTTTCTACTTTTATTTAGTAAAGCCTTCTTTTAAGTTTTAAGCTTAGTTAACTTAATAGTATTTATTTTTTTAGTATTTTACTTTATAGAATTCTTAACTTTAACTTTATTAAAAACTAGTATGTATAAAAATATACTTCTAGATATAAATAGAGAAACACCGTTTCTAGAGCGTAAATTACTAGAAATAGCTAGTATAATAAAGGGCTTTATTACTCTAACCTACTAGTACTAATAAAAGAACTATTAGATATATATAGAGACTAAATATATAGTATAGTAGTACTATATAAATTAACTCTAATTATACTTAATTACTTATAAATAGATATAGGGTTTATAAGACTACCTTATCTAGTATAATGAAACTGCCGTAGGTATCTTTAAACGACGAAAACACGTGTCTAGGGCACTAGGCTAATCTAACCCTAAGGAATAATTAGGCTCCGTCTGTAGTAATAGAGACCGTACGAGTATAAAATTCATTATCGTCTTTAGGATACTAAATTCACTTTTCTAGGGTAAATAAATAGAAACGATATTGCTCTTTAGGATATTGAAGTAAGCGAGTGCCTAGGTAGTATAGTGCTTCCTCTATTAGCGCTAATGCTAGGTGCAGCTACGCAAATTCACTCTTTGCACACTATCATGAGTTCGATCCTGTCATTTTCCTGTAACGCAACGGTAATGGGCAGCTCGAGCACGAATACGTTCGGCCGAGATCGCGACTTTTGTTATACCTACCTAGGTAGGTAGGAGTACCTGTACGCCATTTAAAGTAACTCGGTCTTTACGTCTTAGGTTCGACATTGGCAATTTGAAAGAAGCGAGGACGACTAGGTGGCCATTGTATGGGTAGTGTGCTAGTTCAATGTTGTACATGGCACTTGAAGCCGCCTACCTAGGTACAAGAGATATAGGCCTGGCAGCACGTGTGGGAGTTATGGCATCCCATTTCACCTCGGGCCGTTGGTATTTAGCAGAGCTGATTTTCAAAGTTTTGTGTGATGATTTGCCTCGACATTGAAATATGATAACATGTGACTTCAGGAACTGGAAAAGAAAACCGCCTTCACCAATACAACTTTGCGCCCCGGGGTATATCCATTCGTGTCGTAATGCTGTGCATATATATGATACATTCTACCTGCATATCCCCCCAATATTAAAAACGCAACAGACTCTCATCTTCTTCTCCCACCGCCACCGCCAGGCTTCCCAGCAGCAACCTTCCCCTTGGCATTCTGCGCCGCCCCAGTGACCTTGCTAGTAACCGGGTTGATAATCAAATTAGCCAACACAATCTCGAGAAACTGCCTGGCGTAGATGTTCCCAATCATGCCCTTTGGCTTAAAACTCGTCTTCTTGACAACAAAGTCCATGATTGCCGCCGCAGCACCAACAGTAATGGTCTTTGGGATCCGCTGCTTCCACGGCACCTGCGTGCCCACGGCGATCTTGATGGCCGCCACGGCCGCGGCGTCGAGGCCTACTTTGCCGACCGATTTCATGTCGACGCCCTTTGTGATCTTGTCCAGGAACGACTTGGCCGCCTCGCCGTCCGGGTCGATGTGGCGCGCCGACGCGTCCCGGCTCTTGTTGTTGCTGCTTCTGCTTCTGCTGCTGCTTCTCGGTTTGGAGCCTGCGTCGGAGCGGGCGCGGGATGACCGGCTGGTGGTTGTGGTGGAGGTGGTGGTTCGCCGCCGGGGGGACCTCTCCAGGGACTCGTCTGACTCGTCCCATGGGTCTGAGGGGATGGGAGATAGGGAGCGGTAGTGGGAGTCGTGGCGGGAGTGAGATGCCGTTGATGTACCGGAATCTGAGCGGCGTCGTAGCTGCTTCTGGTCCTTGCTGTCCGAGCGTGTGCTGGACGTGTCCGAGTGTCTGGACGAGGAGTGACGCCTGTTACGGCGCTCGCTCGAGTCGCTGTTGTCGGATGTCGTCGACTGCCGTCGTGAGATTACCGAGTTGTGCCGATCGCGATCCCTGTCCGTGTCCCGATTCCTGTCGTGATCACTCCGCCTCGACGAGTTGGACACGTTGCTCTCGCGCCTCTCACGTCTTTCCCTCTTGTCTCGTTCCGATGCACTGCTCCGCCGTCGTTCACTCCGGTGTCCCTCGGAGGCATCTGATCTCCGCCGATCGTCTCTCCTGTCCCTATCTGAGCCACTAGCATGCCGTTCTCTGTCATTCCTGCCTGGGTCGACCGCAGCTGCAGTCATGTTGTTGTACTCGTCATCGTCGACCTTGAGGTAGTACTTGTCCCTGGGATCATAGTCCGAGTCCGAGTCACTGTCCAAATCCCTATCCTCTCTTTCTGCCTTTGACCTTGCCGCTTTGGGCTCGTCAGACCGGCTCGACCGTCTTCCTGACTCCGCGTGGTGTTTAGCCGATTCGGCGTGATAGTCTCTCAACGCGTCTTTTTGCACGTCGTTTGTGTCCTTTGGGGAATTGGCTGCAGAGCCCCCATAGCCGCTGTCGACGGAAGAGGCGTCGTCGCGATCCCGCCGGCTACGGTGTGAGTACCGGGATCGACTACTGTCATGTGTGTGTCGTTCAGGTGCCATGGCTGTCGAAGGCGGAACTGATAGAAAGATGCGTGGTGTGGAGTTTTTGGAGAATTGTTCTTGTCTACACGTTCATTTTGCAGTGTTCACTGTTCACTCAGTACATACACTGCACTAGTCAGTTCGTCCTGGGCGTGAGATGGCAAAGATAACAATAAAAAAAAGCAAAGTGAGATTCTGGGGTCGGAACTAGAAAATGCCCAGATGGATGAGATGGTGGTATGTATTAACCTCAAAAGGCAAAGGGGCAGCTCATTCCAAGGTTTTCGCCACACACACCAAAATGAACCCCCCCCCCCAAAAGGCGCCTCGGTCCCATCCGCCAACCCGTCGATGACGTCCCCCAGGTCCCCTGCCAGCCTCCCGCGTCATTTGTCGGTGTCCAGACACCCGGGAATAAGGTTGCACAGTTGCAGGTTGGCCTGCAACCCCTCTGCCCCTTTTCCCCAAATAACACCCTGCTGTGCTGGGTTGTCAGGGTTGTGTGGCTCGTTGACTTGTCAATGTTTCATTCAGAGAGCTATCATCCTGGCCGTTGCCACGCTGCCGACACATCGCTCGTGCACCCGACAGGCCGGGCAAACGGGCAGGTGTCTCGGCGGCCAATGACACGACGAGAAAATGCTAGAAATCAGCGATCACGGCTAATGTGAAAGGAGGGCTTGCGACAAGTCTCACCGATCCCCAGTGGTTCTTGACTCTGCTGTTGTGGTGGGAAGTGACGCATTGATGTTGATGGCGACCAATCTCAAATGGTCTCAAAGTGCCAGGCTCCTACTCCAGTCTCCCATCCTCGCTGGCTGCTATCCAAGGTTGTTGCCCGCTCTAGTCATGAGGATAGGTTCGAGAACAGGCTTCAGGGATGTGCCGCCGTGAACTGCCGGGGTTCTGGAGATCATGCTCTGGGGCCTGTTTCAAACAGACAGCCTGACAACCTCGAAATAGCCTTCCCATCAACAACAACAGCAGCGCGCATCTCCACTTCTATTCTGATCGTGGCTTTCAGCTGGTATATTGATGCGTGAATAGCTACAATGGCGTGTTGATATTTCGGGAGGATGGCAGGTAATTACTCTACCTTGGTAGCAGCGACTGTGCATATCGGGGGCATCTGCTAAGCCGTGACCCCACAGTTCTCCCTGATGCCGCAGCTCTAAGCTATTCAGTTTATCTATTCATAGTCTTTCCTAGGTAGTTTCGCAATAGCCCCTCACCCATGACCAACCCGGGATCCCCGCTCTGCCAGTGGCACAAGGCCGATTCGCTCAGGTAACGGGTGTCCGTTCATCATTCTCTTCACATTTTGAACACCAGCCTGAGCTAGACACTGCCATGGAGGTGTGGGGTGGCCGCATCGCCTGAAATTGTCGCACAAACCCCGTCAGTGGTCTTAAAAACATTATCATCATCATCATAATCACATACGGATTCATCACGAATCTCAGACACAAGTTTGAAGTTCTAGACTGGAGTGCTGTGTGCGACAGTTGTGCTATCGATCGGCATAGCCTCGTGGGACGGCATATTCCCTAAGCCAATCGACGTAATAGCCCCCTTTGTGTAAGTCGCAAGTCAGTATGACGGCACCTGGGCATGTTCATGGTTAGAAAAGAAAATGAAACTAAGTCCTTCAATGGACATCACACACAACCACCAACACGCTATTGACGGCCGAGGAAAGCTGAGAATGCCGGCCAGCAGGGTCACGCATCAACGACATGAGCTCCTGGAAGAGAGATTCAGTGGGGATGATATCACCTTGAGACCCCGAGCTTACCTTACCACCTGGGCAGGTAGGTAGGTACCTAGCCAATCCGTTTAAATCAGAGCATTGTGTAGCATTTCTATCATTGATCCCTCCAGGAATTGAAGTTTCTGAAGGCATAAGGACGGGATACCTAAGTAGATTTCAGTCACGAAGAGAATAAAATTCTAGGTGGCTTTCTCTTATGTCCGCCTAGGTCATCCCATTGAGTTGTCGGCAATACCTTCACATGACCGTAACCCGCTCAACGACCTATCGCTACCTAGGTATCGACCATACAGCTGCGATAAGACTCCAGGGCTGCTTGTGAGCTTTAATCACCATAAAGATAATTAGTCTCAGCCGCCAAAGAGGAGCCCCATCGAGACCAGCTCGTAGGGAATATGATGCTGTGACCCTGAACGTCGGAGCTCGTGCCAAGGCCAACTTACACATTATCGATGCGAAAATTCACAGGGCCAATCATCAACACATATGCCATATCTGCAACCAGTCGATCTCGGCAAATTGAGGCTGGATTAGTGCATCTGCCTGCTTGGCTTGGCTTACATGTTCCGTATTTTGTGTAGCTCCAGACGCAATAAGCTGCGGACTTACAGCAAATGCTCAGCTAGCTCCACGAAGGCCTTCGGGATTCCGATCATCCCTGGGCCGTCTTACTCTCGCCGGAATCTGACCGGTTTTTCTCGCCTTGAAACCCGACATGCGGTAGTCAAGATTGGTCACTCGAGCTTTCTTCTCAACTTGAACAATCTTGCTGCCTGCCCGTGATACATATTCTTTCAGGTTTTAGACCGCTTGTCCCGGGCCTTGGAGTTTCAACACGGCAGCTCACAATACAATTTTCCGTTACAGTTTGAAGATGGATACTTACAATCCCGATCGATGGTGAGCTTTTCAGCCCTCTTGCCTCTTTGCCGCACATGATCACTCTCAAAAACCATGCTGAACCAGATTCTAGCCCAGTCTACGCGGTTAGTTGTCCTGAGACGTCTTGGACAGAGCTCAAGCTTGAGCCAGTGTCCCACCTAATCACACACGCTGACGATGACGCCCTGTGCAGTCCTTCTTTGGTGCAATAGGCTGTGCCATGGCCACCATACTGTGTTGTTTCGGTGCATCGTACGGCACGGCTAAGTCATCAGGGGCAGTATTTAGCGCAGCGATCATCAGGCCTGATAGTTGGACACGCAACATGTAAGTGCCTGCCTGTCGTGCAGGCCCTGTATGACTCTGTTTCATCCTTTCATCGTTCTTTTTTCGGCAGTTTCTCCATGACGAAGAACTGACGATGCATGATGATGCAGGCTTTGTGCCGTCATGGCCCAGATCCTTTCGATCTACGGACTGGTCACGAGCGTGATTATCAGCAATGACCTCGGCGAGAAGATGGCCCTCTTTACGGGATTCATCCAGCTGGGCTCAGGCCTGTCTGTCGGGTTGTGTGGCATGGCTGCTGGGTTTGCGATTGGCATTGTTGGTGATGCTGGCGGTAAGACACATCCCGAGCCCGGCTACACATTCTTATCCTTACCTACTGACATCATTACAGTGAGATCGAACGTTCAGCAACCACGTTTGTACACGGCCATGGTGCTCATCTTGATCTTCTCCGAAGTGTTGGGGTTGTATGGGCTGATTGTGTCGATCCTCATGCTGTCCAGGTCAACTACTGGAGTCACACAATGTGTGTATTAGATGACGATTTGCCGCGGGAACATTTGATGGCCCATTCAGGGATTCTCGAATTGGAGGGCAAGTGCGGTCGTCCGGTTGAGAAGTAGCCTTCGCAACGCTGAGGCTTCAGGTCCATTTTCATGCATTTTGTCCTCTGGTGGTGAAAGGAGCCATCACCATGGACTTGAGCCTAGATATTGTTTCACGCATAGTGTTCATTATTCTTTTATGAGATCGTCCAACGCAGCCGGCGTCGCGTTGATCGCCAAATGCATTGCCCTCGAAGCTAAGCTGCATAGATAGAGGTCGCAGGGGTCCAATGAACACCATGAAACACAGCAATTCTAAATGACAGATTTTTCGCATTTCCACGAAAGACATGAAATTAAAAAATGCTCAAAAGCTAGGAAGTATCACAGAGCGTAACAAAAAGGCGACACCGCCTGCAGCTGCACAAAACTTTCTCCCAGCAGCTATCAAGTGCTCCATCAGGGTTCCGGTTATCTTCAACCGCGTAGATATCGCTCTTCTTCTGACCAATAGTCATACCGATCCATTTTCCATAACTTCAGCCCTTTCTCCGTAATAATCCTAGTATCCACATCTTTCCAAGGTGAAAACACCTTGTCGGGCGACTCAGGCTGATAACCAGGCGAGCAGGCATCAGCTACGCGGAGACGTGACTCCTCGCGGACCTCTTCCAGCCAACCCGGGGTGATTCGTTATGTAGTACTCATACAGTGCCGGCAGGTGCACTACGTCGTTTTCGCAGTACTTGACCGTAGTAAGAGCCAGCGGGCGGCTAGAAAATATGTCTCGTGACATATGGCTACGACCCTCATTCTTAGTTCGCAT
This sequence comes from Diaporthe helianthi, assembly GCA_001702395.2. NCBI lineage: Eukaryota > Fungi > Ascomycota > Sordariomycetes > Diaporthales > Diaporthaceae > Diaporthe > Diaporthe helianthi. Next base: position 2,277 of record MAVT02001325.1, on the reverse strand, counting down.
CCAGCGTTCGCGGTCCCAGAATCCTAGCTTGATATCGTTTTTAATCGCATTGCCGAGCCCGCTGAGCTTTCTTTTGTCCACTCCTCTTGGCCGGGAGGCATTCTCGAGAAGCTGCACGTCCAAAACACCGTGGAGCTGTACTCGGAAGTGGGCCCACAGCGCATCCGCGTCGTTTCTCACATCCCAGACACATTTCCGGATAGTGGGGTCTTCTAATATAGACTTAAGGCTTCTCCCGTCATTTGTTTTGGTGCTAAAAGTGGTTTCGCCGAGGCGTAGAACGTCAACCACACCCAAGACATTCTCCGGTTGGATAAGTATCGTCGCGATAGTCAGAGTCCCATGGCGGCTAAGGTCTTTGCCTTCCAGATCCAGGTAGATTGTGCTGTCAGGCCTGATGACAGAGAGAAAGGTTCTGAGCTGCGCACTGGTGGAGACGATACTTGAGCTTGGCGCGGACATCTTTTTGGATGGTCGAGGCTGGTTAAATAGAACGAGGCTGTAAGTTTGATGGGAGAGGACGGTTATGGTGTGGATATTGAGTTTTTACGGTCAAGAGTCTTGAATTCAAGCCAAAGGAAAGACGAAGAATACACCACTATTTATCGGCAATTCTTATTTCATTCCAGCCTCTAAAGCGCTATAGGAGACTAGTCCTTCGGCCACTTTTGTCGACGGTACTAGTTAACGGACGGCACTATAGTACGCGATACTCGCTAGCCTTGCCTACGCCGCTGTCCGGCTTAAGCCGTAATCCATAATTACAGTGTTTAATGGAAAGTTGCCAACAAAAAAAAAGGGGCAAAATCAATGACCTAGGTCTCTGAGTTGTAGACTATTATTGATACTGTGTACACATGCAGATTAAGATGAAACCTTTTCAAGTTTCCTCTTCTCATTTCACCATTCGGGAACTTGAGCAAGTCAAAAGGACACTTGCAAAGAGCCCAAAATAAATCTACGATTTCTTCCAATAGTCCATAACATATAACAGTGCATATAAAAATAATTAAACAATATAATATAGCAGCTTGTATATCTACAATTTAGATGATCTATAAGTATTCAACACCCTAGGTAGCCAGGTAGCCATTCAGGTACCAAATATACCCTAAAGATGCTACCACGTTATAGCATGCCACATGACGGATACGCCCGATTTAATACACATCTAGTAGAACCACTGCTCAGTGTTGGTAACCATATGTATTCCCGCACACGTCGCGTAGTACTTATAGAAAGAAACCTATGTCAGATTTTCACTCAGGGGCCACAGCAGGCACCAAAAAAAAAACCATTAATTCGCCTTTATGCGCGTGAAAGCATGTCCTGGGACGGCGAGCCCATGGTAGATGTTGCAGGTAGATCAAGAACAGGGTCGACCCTTTCAGCAAACTGTAGAAAAAGAGTCAGCAAATATCGGACGCTAGAATATCACCTTTGACAAGATCGCACACATCGCACGCACGTCAGGGGTTCGAACCACTCTCGGTCATCCGGGTCATTGTCCCAGGCGAGAATCTTGTCGGTCTTGTTCAAGTATGCTTCCAACTCTACTAAAGTAGGTCGATGAGCTGGCTGGTCTGCCAAGCATCGGATGAGCGGCCCCTTAACTTAAGCATGGGACTACCCTAACCTGACATTGAAGGTACCCTAAGTGTTTTCTCAAGCAGTCTATCCAGCTAACAAATAAGATGGAGGGTCGATGTCGCCACTAGTTCATTGTCCTTGATATCAGCGTCCCGAAGCCAACTCCCGTGGGTGTAGAACTCATCTACCGCCCTGCCGTTCACATCACGGAAGGTCCTAATCCCATCCGGCACCCAAGTCGCATCCGGGCCATTCATTGGGCCGAGGGCAGCTGGAGTTCTGATGGCAAATTTCCTGTGATCATGTCGTGCAGGACCTTTGTAGGCGGGCATATTAGCTCCCAGCCTTGATCTTACTTATTACTGAGTCTCACTTACCATGCCGATGGCCCAGATATTGCTGCCTGGACCAAAGCTCCCCGCGACCTTGGTGACAGGAACCTCGTCTTGATCATCTTCACCTAAGCACTTCAAAGTTGGGCAGCGGACCGGGCCGACAATCGGTCTACTTGTCACATAGCTATTTATATACGACTAGCCTACGACTTAGAGTGATTAATGCCCACTATCCTTTCCCATCTCCTGTCTTCATCGACTCTTCGACTGCCCTCGTTTTTTTAGGGCCTCTATTTTTGTTAAATAGTAGTAGGGAACGCTTAGTTCTATTAGCCTATTCTAGACGTCTAGC
>MAVT02001324.1:0-13774 GCA_001702395.2 Diaporthe helianthi | reverse complement strand
AAGTCTTTATATATAGCCTATAGGCCCCTAAAGAAGCGTCTAATAGCGAAGACGCGTAATAGAAGAATAGTGGGGGGAAGGGGGGGGGAGGGGGAAAAATACAGTTGTGGCCGAAGCCTTATTACTAGTGGAATGTTGTGGATAGATATGTGACCCCGGCGTTGCAGGCACAGTGGCTGGCTGCTTCAGGCAAGTTGAGTCACCTTTTATTAACGTGCCAATTCCCCCGAGACGGCAACTCACACACTCTCGTTCGTGACCGAAAGCACCAATCTGTGATTCGGCCCAGACCTGCTCAGGCGAGGATAGCTGCGGGCTGCTTGCCTGAAACGGGGGGATGCCGAGATCGATCGCCCCCTGAGATGAGATGCTATCCCTGTCTAAAAAGCTTGACCACCCAGGCTGTACGCGGAAGTTGAACAAGCCCTTGCGCTCCACAGCAAACAATGCACTTCCAACCACTGGAATGGCGCATTTATTTTCAGGCGACGGGCTTCAGGAACAGACCAGGGCCCGTGCGGGTATTTGTTGCCCATCAAGATCGAAGGTTTCACCGGATTCTCGGGTCGCAAATGACCTCTAAGCTCCCTCCCCCCAAGCTCCCAAGAGCGTTCCATATTAGTATCAGGAGGCTCGCTAGGCCGAGTCTATTCGGGAAGCAAACTTTTGAAGCACACAATCAGGAACTCAGGCGGGAGACTTTCACCACGTAATGTCGGGTTGCAACCGTGTGCTGGGCCGAGCTTGCCACCAATTCTCTACTTCCCAGCACGGCGCCAACCTCTCCACATCGAAACTTGTTTCTTGGGGCGTTGGAAGCGATCAAAGCACCTGGGCCCTGACGAGAAGCCTGCGTATTTAGAATGGCTCCTCTCCACTCGGGACTTGGCTGAATTATCACCATGCCATGTGCGTTATAGCTCTCCTCCACGGTCCCAGCGACTGGTTCGCACGTTAGGATCTGTATCAGCCAAGCATTGTGTAGCCCATCGTCCCCTGCTAACGTGGGCTGTTCCACCCCTGGAGCCGCGAAGCTGCAAACACTTCGATGAGCCTTCGGGGCCATTACCGACACGATGTCGCAGACCGACCAGCAGAGGCAGGACAGCCTTGTCATCCTGTCCATCATTCTCACAACACTGTCCGGTAAGTCGCAGCTGTAACGGGTTTCGACACCTTTCCTGCAGCTGCCATATCCAGGAGAGCTGACATTCGCCCTCTCAGTATTCATCGTTGCGGCACGATCACTAATACGCTTCGTGATTATACGGAAGCCCGGGTGGGATGAGTACACGATTTTGATGGCGCTGTTCTTTACCATCGGCTACATGGTCGAAATATTGATCCTGAGGGCAAACCACGTCGGTTTCCCGGCATCAACATTGACGACGGACAACATGTTACACATCCTGCAGACGACACTTGCAATTGAGGTCACCTACTATCTCATAATTGGATTCATAAAAACGTCCATTCTATGCATGTACCTCAGATTTGGTAGGCCGGACCCCCCTCACAACAGTATAAAAGTCTTCGCAGCGACTGACGCTCAATCGCAGCGGTATCAGAAATCTTTCGCTACCTGTGCTACGGCACTATCGTCTTCCAAATGGTGTTCACGGTCATTTGCCTGTGCGTGACGTTGGGTCAATGTCAGCCGCTGCGCAAAATGTGGGACCTCATCGGGACGCAGCCGGGCTTTTGTATCAACGCTACTGCTTTTTTCTACAGTATGTTTCCGCCTGTGGTCCATTGACCAGGTGTACATGGGGGTGCTAGTGCTAACTCGGCGATAGCAACGTCAGGAGTCAATATCTTGACGGACTTCTGGATTATAGCACTCCCTATCAAGACCTTGAACGGGCTCAACCGGCCTCTCAAGGAGAAAATCGCGCTTGCTTTGATCCTCGGAGCTGGTATATTTGCGGCCATCATGTCGGTGGTGCGCCTTCAGAGCATATACATATTTACGTTGGCAACCGACCCCTTCCGCGATGCAATTGCAGTAGGCTCAATCCTTTCACCTCTCCTTACACGTCAAGTAACCATCGGACCAACTGACACGTATGCTCAGGTAAATCTTTTCTCGCAAATAGAGATCAATACCGCCATCCTCTGTGCCAGCGTCCCGGCCCTCAAGCCACTTTTCACCCCGCACCGCCTACAGGAATTCAAAAACGGGAGGAAGTACCAGCACCGTCCACACGATAAGATAGACTCGGAAAACCAGAGAACCATCTCCAGCAGGAAGAGATCACACCCCGAACTTTACCCCGACGCGTTTGACCTCACCAAGATATCTGCCCTCGACCGCAGCTCCAAAGCGTCAGTCGGTGGTGGCATTGACACACGAGAGATGGTGTTCAACAAGGTGTGGCTACCGCCCAGGTCGAAGATTGATGATGCCGAGGACGAGGTGACTTTTGATTTGCCAAATCAAAAGGCCTTTCACCCGGTCTGATTTACCTAGATGATGGCTTGGCAGGGAGGTGGGCCAGCTGAAAGCTGTAAAGATTGAGTGTTCATGTACGGTACCGCGGCAGGGTAAGGCGTTTTGGCTTGGATTAACGGGCACAAGGGCAAACATTTGACGCCCCTTAAAAAAGGTTTCCTCAATGACTCGGTTCATCGCACAAGTCAGGTGTGTCCTCAGGCTTTCAGTGCAGTGTGGGCAAGCGTGGGTGGATCGCGTGGGGGTAGATACAGTACCGTGTATCAGATTCTTATTTTTTTTGTCTATTCAGCAAGACTGTACTACCACACGGTGTCTAATTTATATTCCCTGAGATGGGTCTTTGGATCCCTCAATATCTCACTTCAGGCTATTTGATCCTGCCCCACAGTTACCAGCCGCACGTGAAGGGGCGGCTTCTCCCAGACGATGAAGAGGTTCTTCTGACCTTGCGCCCAGTGCCTGCTATCTCCCTGCAACTCCATGTCAAAGTTCAGTATCATGTGAGCCAGTATGAGGCGCAGCTCCATAACAGCAAGGCTGATGATATGGCGGTCAGCAATTTCATCAACTCAAAAAAAAATAAAAAAAAATAAAAGAAAAGGTGCTGACGCATGCGAAGCACAGCAAACAAACTTACCCCCGTCCTACACAATCTCTTGCGCCAGTGTGGAATGGCTTGAATGCTTCACGGTCGTCGTTGGCGTACTGAGGGTCTCCGAGGAATCTCTCAGGGTGAAACGCATTGGGGTCGGCGAATATCTTTGGATCCCGGTACATCGACCAGGGCCATATCCCCACCACCGTCTACATTCGTACCGCCAGCGGTGTCAGCCAGAACTGCACTTTTGAGATCGATCGATCGATCGACTGGCATATGATTAATTCATCCAGACATACCTTTGGTGGCACCGGGATCCCACATATGATGTCGTTGCCGTCACCGGTGATCCGAAGAGACGGCGCGCCGGTTTGCGGGTACAGTCTCAAGGCCTCTTCAGTGCAGGCTACAAGATAGGGCGTACGGCTGTTGATGGCATCCAGCGAGATCTTAGTCTGCGACTTGAACGCTGAGCGGACTTCCTCCTTCAGCCTCTCTAGTTTGTCCGGGTTCTCCAGAAGGAAGGAGGTGACCGCCGTCAGAACCCCCGCTGTCGTCTCGCTGCCAGCGCCGATGAACACTGTCGCGTGGGAGATCAGGTCGTTGGCGGTGAGGTTCTGATTACTCCGTGGTTAGCCCAGTATTAGTCCCGATTAAATACTGCAGACAGGTTATTTCCACTGACCCACTCGTCCTTCTTCATGATGATAGGGTTGATCATATCGGGGCGGTCAGTGCCCTGCGCAACGCGCCTCTCCATCATTGGCCTCACCAAATTGTTGTGTAGCTCGGATCCCTTGGTGGCCACTTTCTCGAAAAGCCAGTTTGAGACCTTCCTGGCGACGGGGTACATGCTCGCGGCGGTAAGCAGCCAGAGGACCTTGCTGGCATCAGAGATGCCCTGGATCCAGGGGTGGAAGCTGGCACTGTTGAGGCAGCCAAACGACTCGCCCAGGGCCAAGTCCCCGATTATGTCAAAGACGGTGAAACGATACCACTTCTCCAGGTTGACCACATCTTTCCCAGCACTGCAGGACTCTCTCAGCCTAAGGGTAAGGTTCTCGATGTACTTGGAGATGAGCGGCTCCTGTGCCCTCAGGGCCTGGTCGCTGAACCCCGGCGCAACAGCCCTGCGGAGCATCTTGTGGTGCTCCTTGTCGACGGTGTTCTGCAGGTGAGGCGCAATGAAGGCGGGCAGGAGGTAGACATCGCCCCACTTGGCCACCTCCTTGGACCCGCCGCCCATGACATCCTTCCATGAAGAAGGGTCCGCAAAGGCCAATTCGTTCGGCGCGACGCGTACGACCGGCCCATATCTGCGGTGCAGGGCTGCCGTGTCGGTGTGAAGGCGTCCTCTGAGGATGGAGAGGGTGTAAGGGATACGTGAGGCGCCGTGGGCTAGGGGGCCTGGGAAGGATGCTAGAGGGTGCAATCGGAGGTTGTAGATGATGTTGAATGCGTGATACAGAACCAGAGCGGTGATGGTAAGGCCTGCTGCTTGGCCAAGACTCAGACCTTCTGGAAATGTAATTACGGCCATTGTCAGCTGGTGAGACTTGTATCAAAGGTGGGCCGGGGGGGGAGGTGGCGAGGTAGACTGAAGACGAGCAAAGTTGACCAACCTACATGTGGCAAAAGGAGAGGAGGGCCGAATCATCCGCCAAACCTTAATGAGCATGTGCCCTGTCATCAATGCATCGCCGGGTTCCCGCCTCCACACCAGAATTCAATGCATTTATCCCGAGCTTGCTTATTTTAGGAAACCATGACCTCTCGGTAATAAAGACCATACTTGCACGACCTGGAACGGTGTAAGGGAAAGGCGAATACTCATTCAAGGACTGAAAAAGAACAGAGGACTTGTAATGGCCTAGGTCAGCTCTGATCCAGTTTTGAAACACATCATTTGCTTCAATGTTGCTTGAGATCGCTGTGCTAAAAAAGTCCTCCTTGAAAAAAACGGAACTACTTGTGGTCTTTCCTCACTTTTGGTAGCATATTGAACTCTTGACTTTAAGTCAACCTTGGAAGGCACTGATTAACAAACTTGAACGTTGTCCAGGGTCCTATAACATCCAAAGCTCAACGTCTTCGTAGCAAAGGGTCATACGGCCATGGATTTCCTGACGCCCTTTCCGAACAGCATACTTAAATAATAGCACATATGGAATTCAATCTACCGACTTGATGAAAAGCTACTCATCCCCAGCATCTCGTGGGTCATGCGTTCCCCAGAACTTCTCGTAGTCTTCCCAGGTCTGGGAGGGGAACGCAAGCGGGACGGTTATCGGCGCGAAAGGAATACCCCTCTCTGCAAACTCTTGAAGTCGAGCCTGTGTATTCGGTCGTGTGTTGTTCACGCTGTAGACCGAGATCCTGTGACACGAGCTGGTGACGTGCAGGCCCCAGTTCCACGCGGTCCGCACGTCGGGAGGCTGAGTGTTGAGAGAATTGTCCCAGCAGCGGCAGACAATCTCGACCCAGCCCTCGACGTCGCAAGGGAGTTCCATCTCCCAGGTCCGCCAGCTCCACTTGCGCTTCTTGGAGAGGTTCTCGACCGGCACCGTGTACCAGTTGAAACCGCCGTCAGAGGAGAGCTCGACTCGTTCCGGCCAGCGGCCGCCGCCGGAATAGGCCCATCCCTTGCAGCGGATTTGGCCGTTGTGGATCACGACCTGCTTGGTCCACGGCGACATGATGGCGGAGCTGACTGGCATCTCTTGGATCTGGATGCCGTCCGTCATTTTCAAGTTGTGCTTGCCAACCTGCTGGGGGAAGTAGAGGTACTCTTGGCTCTGAACTGGAGCGCGAGAGGGCTTCTCGATGGCTTTGATGCGATAAAGCCATTTGACGCTTCGGGCGCCGATATAACCAAAGACGACGATGCGGAGGGGGTATCCATGGATTCGGGGCAAGACTTCACCATTCATTTCCCAAGCTAGCATGACTTCGTTGGCTTTTACCTTGGACCAGGGAACACTGACGAGATAGTTCATGGTCTTGTCGTCCTTGAAATAAGTGTCGGCCCCATAAAATTCCAGATGTTTGGCGCCCTCAGTCAAGCCACCGCAGGCTTTGACAACCTTCTTGAGACTGACACCGACGTACTTGGCAGTACCAATAGCACCTTCAGCCCACGGAGCCTGTGGAACCTCGTCCCCCTGACCGGGGTACTTGAGGATCTGTTCAATACGGCGGGTTCCGGAACACTGCATTGTGATGGTCTTCTCCATGCGAGGAAATCTGGACTCGTCCATCAGGTCATCCAAGGTGAATGACCTCGGGTTCTGGACCAAGCCGTCCAGGAGGAAGCTGTAATGCTCCTTATCAATAATTGGAATACCTCCATGATTCCGAACGAAGTGCAACGAGTTGGGAGTGATCTCCTTGTCGGTCACCAGACGCTTGGGTGGCTCGCTGTTGTAAGGGAACTGAAGAAGGTGAAGCATATCGGCGTGCTTCTCCTTGAGGACCAGGTCCCAAGAATCGTTGGGAATCCGGGAGAGCGCGCCACCGACCGCTTTATGCCACATCTTCCAATGGGTGCCAGGGAGAACAGGGTTGGTGGCCGGGATGGGACCAAGCTGGAACTCTGGGTTGGGAGGGAAGGTTTGGGACGTCAAGATCTTGTGGGCCGCAGCCTTCTTGTCTGGATAATTTTCCCACTCGATGAAGCTGTTTGAAATTCATCAGTCTTTGGATGCTGTTGATTGCAACCACACAACATTGAAGGGTGCCAAGGTATCTCACCCAGTCCATCCCTCACGCTCCTCTGCGAAAAGCTTGTTGCTGTCACCCACGCTTCGAATAGCAGCCTCATCCTTTGTAAGATCGCCGAAGACTTGAGGGGGGAGCACCTTTGTCTGGGAACCCGTCATGTCAAGAACAGGGAGTTCAGCCCCAGCAAGGCCTTGCTCAATCTTCCATTCATCGGGTCTGTTGGTGGTTTTCATGATTGCTGACTTTTAGGAGTCAGAGGAAAAGATTGAGCTTTATCATTTACTACTGTGTGGAAATTGAAGGTTTCATGCACGGAGCAGTGTGCAAGCGCAAATCCGGGGATATTTGGCAGTTTAAATATCTCGGGAGTTCAGTTCAGCATCAGACGGCAGGGAGCACTCGAGACGTCACAACTAATAAAGCGCTTGGTGCTCTCACTCAAGCTGCGAACATGGCATACTTACCCTCCATAGACTCTACCCTGTTGTGTTTGCAAGCGTGGACCACCGCCGTTAAAGGCCTCCCGTGCTTACTGAGCAGCACCAGGTTTCCAGGTTTGCTATGCCTTTGGTAGTGATCTAGTGTAGCTAGTTCTGTTTCAGCTCTTGGGTTACTTTGCAGATGTTCGGAAGTGGAACTAGTCCTAGTTTGTAGACGACGACGCTTTCTGAGTGGATGTTCGCTATCGGTGACGACCGGACGACACATGCATCTGTTCTCCTTTCAATGTCACCTTGAGAAGAGGGGGAGGCCTGAAAGTCCTTTCCCGGTGTGCAGTTGAAGGTTACTCCACTAATGCCGTGTATCACGACGGCTCGTATCTGTATTAGTTTAACTAGGAACTTTGAAGCAGCCCTGGTCCGCAGGCATCGGCCATTCTTCTTATGCTGATTGAACAAGCCTGCAGATTCATAGCTTCAACATGATAAGCAACGATGCATCTGCTTGTGTCACTGATAGGTCAGAAATTCCCAGGTGCTTACTAATTACTTAGGTGTGTAATTAATCCAGGATACCTACCTGGGTAGGTACCACAGGCCTGGAATATCCAACTCGCGCCGTCAACTGCATGTGGTCATATCTCTGCAGGTTGCCAGTAACACATCCCATGTCATCATTGATGCAAACATGAGTCATCTGCTCTGAAGTCATCAACATGCTGTATAGTAGTGTTGCAAATACACATTCGCATGTCGCAGAACATGGGCGGCACACATATTACTTAACTAATGCAGAGAGGAGACACGTCCTTCGAAATTGAGAGACATTGGACACATGAATTCTGGGCGATATAGTCAAGAAATAAAATGAGACAATTTGTTTCCGTTAGTTAGATGGCCGCCATACTATGGGTTTCATAGACAGCACTGTAAACCCTGTCGGCGCAGATGCATCTGAAGCTGTTTTGGTCACTCAAGAGGATTAGAAGACTGAGGTGCCCCCTGGAGGCAGCTTGGTCATAGTGGAAAAAAATATCTCCATGATGTCAATTTGAAGGCATGGCGCGGTATCCAGCTGTCAACGGAGAAGCGGGAGGCCGTCGTGGGGCTGACGAGGTTGGATAATATCGAGCTGGACGACGGCGAGGACGGATAGCAGACTTCTCACAAGAGCCTCTTAACTATTGCAGACGAAGAAGAGAAATTATATGGAAATCTGAGATATAATATCAATTGATGCTATTCACTTGAGCATGTCTGCAGCTTCAGATCAACTTGGCACTTACTTTATCGGGTACTTGAAAAAGCTCTGGGTTATTGACACGATGGATGCTTGAGCCTCCGCTCTCTGGCAGTCCACCGGGATTACATGACGGGATTTAGGAGTATCCAAGACCGGCCACAGGACCTCCGTTTTTCGTGCTGTCAGCTAAGATATTGGTATGGGAAGCCTCGGGAGAGAGGATTAGGACCCAGACAAGGCTTTCTGGCATGGGATTATTCCCGTGATGTGAACACCGGCTATCTACTTGTGGGATGCAACAGTATGTGGCCTCTGGGATTGAAGCCGTGGAGATAGCTCAGCTGGACACACAACCCTTTTACACGTACTGATCAGAATGGAGTCAATTGTGTAGATGGTGACCGTACTCTGCTCAGCAAAGTTTGTCGACTTGCTGAAGTAGTACTCTTCAGGCCCTACCTTGACTGAATGTACTAGAAAATCACACAGATTACTGCTTCGACGATAGACAACGGACATCTGGAAAACAGGACAAAACTAGGGCCTCCATCCGCCCGTCCTTGTCCGAAAGAGTCCATCTGGATCCACTTCCTCCTGCACTCGTTTCGCCAGCGCCCTGTTCTCTGGCTTCAGTCTCCCAAAATAGTCCTGACGGAAGAACCCATAATTCATGAACACAGGATTGTAGCTTTCCTGAAGTGTCCGGTCCTGCTGCCAGCCCAGGACTCGCTCTCGCACGCCTCCATACGTCGCCTCCATCGTGTCGGCCATCTTGTCGTAGCTCGTCTGGAGGGTGAACGCATAGTTCATCTCGATGATGATCCGATCAACAGAGTCGTCCGCTTCGATGAGATCGGGGCTGCGCGCGCGGGCTTCCCTGGCGATGGCCTTGGGGAATGGCTGCCACGCAATGGAGGCCACGATGCCCGGCTCAAGCAGCGTGGTCGCACTGACATTCCTCCAGTGGTTGTGCAGTTCTTCCATCACCTTGCTCTCATCTTCGGCAGTGGGGATCGGGATCGTTTCTGTGGCAATGTCCACCACCACGCCCTTCAGGACAACCCAGTTGCTCAATGCCATCAGATCGGCGTATGTGCGCTCCCGCGTGGTGTCCAGGAGCGGGTTGACGTCGGTGAAGTTGTCAAACTTGCCTGCTGGAGGAGAAGGTCCGTCGTAGAAGAGAAAGATGATCCATGAGTCCACCACATTGACATTGGTGCGCTCCGCGGTCACGATGACGGCAGCCTTGGGATCGTCGTTGTACTCTGTGAAGTCACGTACTGCTTTGAGCAGCTTGACGTCCTTCTCTGGTGTCCTCACGTACACCAGATTGCCACCCCATACGTTTTCTTGACGCTGCCCTTGCAACCTATTCGCGCGATTAGTGTCCGTATGCCATGGGATAAACGGATCCTGACTAACCTGTAGTTTGTGACAATACCGAAGTTGTTCCCACCACCTTTCAGAGCCTGTATCCTGTTGGCATACTTGAAGGCCTCAAGCACGAGAGATGGGTGCACCTTACCTTGAATAGATCGGGGTAGTTGTCCTTATTGATATAAGCAATAGTCCCATTGGCGAGGACTATCTCATACTCAAGGACCATGCTGGCTGCCCACCCGTATTGTGCTGACATATAGGACAGTCCACCACCGAGCACAAGCCCACCGACTCCGGTGTTCCCAATTCTACCGCCGACGAATGTCCACCCGCTTCCTTGTAGCTTGGCTGCGATTCCATCGAGTCGATTACCTGGGCCGACGTCGATGACACCAGTTGCTTGGTTCACATTCGCCTGGTCAAGATGATCTGTGACGATCAATGGTCCACCTTGCACACTCGAGAAGCCATTGTTGGGATTGTGCCCGCCACTTTTGACAGCGAAACGTTCGCTATTGTTGGCAAGGATCTTCACGACAGTGGAAACTTCTTCTGCAGACTTGGGAAAGATTATGCAAGAGGGGGTCAGGGCTGAGCATGAAGTAGACCAGTATTGGGACTGCTCCTCGATGTAAGCGAGATCCAGGGACCGAGATACGTCTATGTAGCGCAGCGCTTCCACGGATGAGCACGTGTCAGCCAGGGCCCAGCGGGCAAAGGTGAGAAAAATTGAGGGTATCAAGAGTCGAAACATCGTGGCCTGAGATTTATGCACGGAGTTGAGGGTAAGTAATTACACAGTGAGTGGGCACCGCCGGAGTGACAGTTTGGAGAAACGGTCACTACTTAAGTACTTGCGCTTCTCTGAGTATCACGATCTCAAAGGCTCTATCCGCACGTAACACGTCATAGTCATCCTTCACAATGACAAGTCCACAGCCTCAAGGCAGCAACAGTGGAATACCCCGGCAAGTCGGATCGCACGATTCAACTTCACCTACTGATAGGGAGCGGAGCCCCCTGGCAACCATCACACCTGCATGTGACTTGAAATGTTGAGCACCACCAGCACCCGGAAAAAACTTCCAAGGTTCTCGCTAAAAGGTTCAAACGGCTTTCTGGTCCAGACCTTGAACTATTGAGCAGCCCTCCCAAGTGTGCTTGCAGCATGTCCCATAAATCAGGATGGGGGTGGACGTCATCTCACTTCTTCCTCGCGTGCGTCAACTAGTCAAACTCAATTTCTACTGACAAACCGTCGAATTGGGCACGTGCAGCTTGCTTTCCACCCACAAACCCAGTTTTCACCATTCCCAGTAAACACATCATTGGTCCTGCGGACCGTGCCCAGCTGACAGCAGGGCGCGTGCTGGCGGTTCCACCCGGAGGAGACCCGGCAAAAGTACTGCCAAATGTGCAGACACGAAGGCCTTGGCAGCTGACATACAGCTTTCAGAGATTCAAGGCTGCCGGTGTGATGAGTCCAGATGTCCTGATTGTGCATGGTGCGCGTGTAGTGTGTTGGGATGCAGCGGCTAATCTGGGCTTGGCTTCTTGTCGCTGGATGAGGATCTAGCTTCTGGTTAAATTAGGTAGTATAAATGATGATCACTTGCCAGTTGCAAAGAGGATGATGCAGTGTGGCCAGCTGAAAAGCTGAAATAGGAAATAAGTCATGCACAACTCGAAACGATAATAAGTGGGTTTCTAGTACCTAAGTAATACCCTATGTCCTATACCTTCTCTATAGTTTCCCAGGGTTGCAGTAACGTGAGTTAGAGTACTTATATAAGCTACTTTAAGGATGTATATACTAAAGTTAATAGGACTTAACCAACGTCTTCTATATTAAATTAAAATAGAGTAAATAAAAGCATTTTTTTAGTCTTTAGCTATAAATATATTTCTATTCCCCCCCTCCTCTAAATATCCGTCTATTAGGGATTTTTTCTATTAGTGTCCCTTTAAACTTATAGCTCTTATATGAAAACTTTTACATCTCTATATTTATTATAGTAGTTCCCCTTTAAACGTATCTTTATCCCTCCTTTTCTAAGTATATTATTACTATTAAATATAGTTTAAATTAAAGTTATAATAAAATTACCTATAAATTTGTAGTTATAGTTATAAATATAGAACTATAAAAGTATAAATTTATTTATAAAAAGATATATCAAAAGTTTTATAAAATTAACGTTTATAAATAAAATAAAACGTATAAATTAGATTTAAAATAATAAATTCTTATTAAAAGTAAAAAAAAAAATATAAAATAGTCTTAGTTATAAACTAATAATAGTAGTAACTATTAATAGCAATAATGTTAATAGTAGTAAAATAAGTAAAATAATAATACTGATAATAATATTAGGACTTCCTATTAAGCTTAGATAACTTAATAGTATCGATATTCTTTTTTAATTAAGTACTTATAAGATTCTTAGCTCAAGGTTTAAGTTTTATTAGGATTTAAATATATTTAGATTGTAGCTTAAAATGTTCTTATATATTGTTTTAGGGTATAGGGAGAACCTATTATAGATAGGCTATATAACTAGTTATACCGCTACGTAGATTTTTTAAGTTTTTTAGAACCTAATAATTTAACTCTTCGTTCACCCTATACTATATACGCTCTCTTTAATTAGAGTATATCAAATCCGTCTTTTAGCCTAGGGCTACTATTTAACTTTCTTTCCTTTTTTTTCCTCTATAGCGTTAGATATACCTTTAGTAGTATCTATTAGAATAACTACCTAACTCTACTAGGTTGTTATAACTAATGTTTAAGAATATATAAGCTTTTTTTATATTTTAATAGTTTTATATTATTATAAGGATCTAGTTTAGTATATAGTTAAATGTATTTATTTATTTTTATTCCTGTTACTATTTATAAGAAAGCTATTAAAGCTTTATATTTTAAGAGTAAAATAAAGTTACTCTACCTCATTAAAGTTTTCTTTAAAAGGCAACAGTTAATCTAATTACTTTAAAGTAGTTTTATAAAAAAAAGTTATTATAGTATAATATATATTAAAACGTAAACCTAGAACTTATATATATCTTACTAAATAAACATAGTAATAGTAGCTTTTTACTATTATATATTTTAAGTACTATATTCTTAAACTCTTACATTATATAAAACATTATTCTTTTACCTAGTAGTTAACGGCGCTAAACTAGATTACTTATAAACTATAATTACTTTAACTTTAATAGTTTATAGCACTAGCTTAACCGAGGAACGAAAAGAATAGAAATAGTTAATATATAGTTAATACGTTACTGTTAATAATGATAAGTTTATTAACATTTATAAAAAGCTTTAATGCTTTTTAATATATCCTTTAGGTAGTAAGTATAAGTTTCGTTACTAATTTATATATAAAAGAAGCTTATATTAAACTCTATAACATATAACTTATCACTAATATTTATTAACTTAATATTAATATGAAACTATTTAGTATTTACTTATAGTAGTTCTAATGAATTCTTAAAGTAAAATTTATAGGGTTATAAATTTAGTCTATAGTTTTTAGTCTAACTAACGTTAGTCTATAGTTATATAGTCTTAATTAAGGCCTTATAACTAATTTAGTGTAGTCTGTAGTCGATTTACTTACAAGGTCTAACTAAGACTACATAACTACAGACTAAACTTAGTCCTAACTACAACAACTACAAGGGGAAAAAAAGTCTAACTTTATTAGGGATCAAACCTATAACCCTCCCAATCCCACTCTCCACCAGTAATTACCAACGTTCTACCTATATTACAAGCTAAGAATATAAACTAGCAAATTATTTTACTTCTAAGTATATATTCTACCTACAAACCAAATAAATAAATAAATAAATAAATAACTAAATAACTAAATAAATAAATAAATAAATAAATAAATAAATAAATAAATAAATAAATAAAT
>MAVT02001323.1:0-13804 GCA_001702395.2 Diaporthe helianthi | reverse complement strand
TAAGTATATTAATACTTTAAAAGTATATAAGTAGGTTTTTATACTAGTAATTCTTCCTAAATATATTTTATAGGTAAATACTATTAAAATAGTCTTTAAAGAGGATAAGTATATTATAAAGAAGGAGTAGGAGGAGGTATAAGCGCTTAGAAGGACTTACTAGAATACTAAAAATAACCCTTAAGGTCTTTAATTAGATTACTATAGTTATATTACCCTATTACCTACTATATATATAATAGGTATAAGAGGGGTATATTTTAAGGTATAAGGAAAACCTACTATAAATAGGTTATATAAGTAGTTATACTACTAACGTAGTTTACTAGTTAGCCGGACATACTACCTACTTAGCCACTTTTACCTTCTTAGCTAACTTTAAACATTTATAGTACCTATATAAAGCGAGATAATTAATTGAAATTGGCACTAATTAGTGCCAACTACTCTTAATTACCCATTTTTAATTAGTTTAATTAATTTAAAGTAGTTAGTAGGCTTGTAGTACTAGTTAAAAGTAAACAACTTTTAGTAAGAAAATTAGCTTCTCTACTAAAATAAACTATTTTAGTTTTATATAATTAACCCTAATTTATACTAGTTAAACTAACTATTTAGGCTATTTACTATAAACTATTGAAAAAAAAGCTATTATTTACTTAAAATCCAAATAACTAGCCTTTTTTATATTTTTTTTATAAGTTTTTGCGTTATATTTAGTTTTATTGCAGTTTTTATACCTTTATTTTGTTGGTTTGCTATAAACCGCCTCCTTACTATTACTAGCTATTTTACTAGCTAGCTGCTTTTTTTTTTGTTTTTCTTTAAATATAGCTTAAGAGTTTTTAATACTAAGTACCCTTTTAAGCTAGATCTAACTTCTTTTAGCTCTCCGGCGCTTAGTAAGCTTAATATTAGCCTTTTTAAAGGTGCAAACCCAATTATTTAAAAGAGTAATTTAGTATACTATTGCTTGTGCGCTCTTTGTAAACTTCTTAATTACCTAAATAATTGGTATAGAAAAGCTATTTTAGTAGTTTAAGATCTTGCTTTTAATAAAACTTAATTGCTAGATAGTTTAGTAGGCATTTAATAGTATTTATAATTCCCATTTTGCTAGTAACATAAAAAGGGATTGCACTAGTGTTTGTAAGCAAATATTTAGCTTTAAAATAATAGAATCTAGGTCTTATAGAAAAATACTAGCTCCTTTAAACCTAGCCTTTATATTTTCTTTTGTAAAAACTTTATTATAGGCTACTTTAAATACAATAAAAAAATTTAAACTTAATAATATAGTTAACTAAGGCCTAGATAAAAATATTAATCTTACTACTATATATACACTTTAGTAGTAAAAATAATGCAACGTTTAGTAGCTAAAGTAGGTAAAATAAGTATAAAGGCATATTAATAGGAATAATGTTGTTTTTTTGTAGTATTATTCGAACTTTGCTAATATATAGCTTTTATATTTATCTAGGACAAGCATTTAGTATTTGCTCTTAGTTTGCTTAATTGTATATTTATTAAAATACTAAATCTATTTAAAATTAGTTTTATTATTTATTTACTTGTTTAGAGTAAGCTTAATTATTTAGCTTAATAGGAAGTTAAACTTTATTGTTTAGTTAGTAAAGTAGTAAGCGCTTTGGATAATAATAAACGGTAGAATATACTAACCCTTTGCGTTAATATACTTAATAGCTATTACCTATTTTTGGTTTTTAGGTTAAATAAATTTAGCCTTTTTATATTAATTAAAACGTATAACAACTATTGCTATAGCTATAACGCCTATTATAAAGCCTATTTTGTTAAAGTTGTATAAGTTATTATCTGTAATTTTATATTTGGCTATTATATTGCGAAGTAGCTAGAACTAGTTTTTAATAATTTTTGGATCTTTATAAAAAGCTCTTTAGTAATTATAAGGTCAAGAGAATTTAGTTTTTAGGGTTAGTTGTATATCTATAAAACGTTGCGCCTAGTTTTTGCTAATAGGCTTGCTATCTTGTAATGCTAGTAAAAGGTTAGCTATATTCTTTATATTAGAAAATTACATTAAAAATCCTTATATATCTTGCTTAATAACATACTAGATAAGCGTTTGCTTTTTAATTTAGTTAAGTTTATGCATCTTGGCGCGTAATTCTTTGCAATGTAGTTAGTTATTTATCCTATTAAATAGTATAGTGCGTGGAATATTAAAAATTTTAGTAGCTTAACGTAGATTTAAGGGTTTTTTTTGATTTTTTTTTGGATTTCTTAATTACTTAAAGGGCTAGAATAATCTTGTTTTTTTTTTAAGTAAATTAGCATTATAGGTGTTAATTTCTAGCGTATTGAATATTTAAGTAAAGAAAGTAATGCAAGACTAACGCAAAAAATAGAGATGCATTTTATACTAAAAATAAACTTGCTTACTAAAAGTTTAATATTTAAAACTAGCCTATAGCTACTTTAACTATTTAAAATTAAGAAAACTAATTAAAAATAAGTAATTAGGACTAGTTAGTACTAGTTAGCACTAATTTTAATTAATTATTTCGCCTTATATGGGTGCTATGGATGTCTAAAGTTAGCTAAGAAGGCAAAAGTAGCCGGGCAAGTGGTGTGTCCGGCTAACTAGTGAACTACGTTATATAGATTTTTAAGCTTTTTAAAATATAATAATTAAAGTTTTCTTTTACCTTATAGTATATATTTTCTCTCTAATTAGAGTATATAAAATATATCTTTTAGCCTTAGGCTACTATTTAACTTTCTTCCCCTCTTTTCCTCTATAGTATTAGATATACCTTAAGCGGCATCTAGTAAAGCGATAACCTAATACTGTTAGGTGCTCGTTTCTAATACTAAAGTAATTAAATAGACTACTATTACTATTACCTTTATTACTAGTAATTTATAGATTTATAATAATAATTAAGTTATAAAACCTAAGGAGTATAAGTAGGTAGTTGTTAATATTACTAAGAGGGTAAATACTATTATAAAGTAAGATAATAAGGAGGCTTAGACTTTAGCTACTATTATTTAAAACCTTACTCTTTCTACTTTATAGTATAAGTACTATATAGTTTATAACCTTATAAAGGATAATAGTAGTATTTACCCTTATACCTTTATCTTTAATACTAGTAATAACCTATTTATTACTAGTAAGCTTACTACTTTTAAGGTTTCTTCTAATAATATGGATACTACCTTTCTTCCTACTATTTATAAGGAAAAGGACTTTTTTTATATAGTAATACTATTCTTTAGTAAGTTTAGTAATATTATAGCTACTAAGTTTAATATAACCTCTATTATTATAGTTACCTATATTACTAATAAAGTTGTGAGTATATAGTAGGTATATAGGTATACAAGGTATATAGGTATATAGGTATATAGGACCCCTAGGTATCAAAGTTGTAACAACAACTTATATAATCACTTATATAAATATTTAACCCCTTATTAACTTTATATAAGTAGAAATATTATATAAGGTTACTTAGTAAACTCTAGGTAGATTTAAATCTAGTATCTCATAAAGATTTTACCCTAGGGTTAGGGTCTAAGGAAGGGGTATATTACAAGTGTATATTTTTAAACCCCGAGCGGGCTAACTTATACAACTGACCATCAAGGTTTAACCCCCGTTTGAACGCTTATATAATACCCCTAACCCTGAAAAATATATATCATTCCAAATCTCAGAGACAGATCTATTTAATAATATTTATTTTATAAAATTGGAACCAGGGTTACGGCGTGTATATAAGGCTTAAACATTTGTATAAGTGTATAAGTATTTATATAAGTTTTTATTACAACTCTACTAGGTATATAGGTATACTAATATACTACATACATATATATAGGTATATAAGTATATAGGTATATAGGTATACTATTACAATTTTAATTACTAATACGTTTATTATTATAAAAAACTAGGTTTATTATAAAGATCTATAGGTTAAGCTTATACTCCTTTTTAATAAAGAGGACCTAGGGGTAAAGTTATAACAACTACTTATACAAATTTATATAAGTAGTAACTTATACAATTATATATATATAAGTGTATAAGAGTATAAGTGTATAAGTATATAAGTGTATAAGTATTTAAGTGTATAAGTATTTAAGTGTATAAGTATATAAGTACTATAGTTTTAAAACTCTACCTAGGGGTATTTATACTTACTAAAGTTACTAAAGAACTTATTAAAGCTATATAAGTTATTTCAAACATTAACGTGTAAAATATATTAACTATAATTTTAGCTTATTTTATTTTATAAGACATCCTTAATATAAAAGATAAATTTAGTATATCTAAGCTCTACTATAATAATAATAAAGGGCTTAATTACCTTATTACCTTTAATACCTAGAAGGTTAAGTACTTAGAATATATTAATAATAGTTATAAGGACTATATTTACTATTATATCTTTGTACTACTTAGATATAACGTGGTCTACTAGTTAGCCGGACATACTACCTGCCTAGCTACTTTTGCCTTCTTAGCTAACTTTAAACATCTATAGCACCTATATAGAGCGAGATAATTAATTAAAATTGGTGCTAATTAGTGCTAATTAGTTCTAATTGCTTATTTTTAATTAGTTTTTTTAATTTTAAGTAGTTAAAGTAGCTATAGGCTAGTTTTAAATGTTAAACTTTTAGTAAGCGGGTTTATTTTTAGTGTAAAACGCATTTTTATTTTTCGCGTTAGTTTTACATTACTCTCCCTACTTAAATATTTAATACGCTAGAAATTAATACCTATAATGCTAATTTATTTAAAAGAAGATAAAATTATTCTAGCTTTTTAGGTAATTGAGAAATCCAAAAAAAAATTAAAAAAACCCTTAAGTTTACGTTAAGCTGCTAAGATTTTCAACGTTTTACGTATTATATTGTCTAATAAGATAAATAATTAACTACGTTGCAAAGAATTATGCGCTAAGATATATAAACTTAACTAAATTAAAGAGTAAATGCTTATCTAGTATATTATTAAGTAAGATGCATAAAAATTTCTAATACAACTTTTTAGTATAAAAAATATAGTTAACCTTTTGCTAGCATTACGAGATAGCAAGCTTATTAGTAAAAACTAGGCGTAACACTTTGTAGATATATAACTAACTCTAAAAACTAAATTCTCTTGGCCTTATAACTATTAAAGGGCCTTTTGCAAAGATCTAAAGATTATTAAGAACTAGTTTTAACTACTTTGCAATATAATGGCTAAGTATAAAATTACAAATAATAATTTGTATAATTTTAACAAAATAAGCTTTATAATAAGCATTATAGCTATAGCAATAGTTATTATATATTTTAATTAATATAGAAAGGCTAAATTTATTTAAGTTAGAAACTAAGAATAAGCAATAGCTATTAAGTATATTAACGCAAAGGGTTAGTATATTTCGCTATTTGTTATTATCTAAAGCACTTACTACTTTGCTAACTAAATAATAAAGTCTAGCTTTTTACTAAGCTAGATAATTAAGCTTACTTTAAACAAGTAAATAAATAATAAAACTAGTTTTAAATAGATTTAGTACTTTAATAAACATATAATTAAGTAAACTAAGAGTAAGTATTGAATACTTGTTCTAGATAAATATAAAAGCTATATATTAGCGGAGTTTAAATAGTATTGCAAAAAAAACAATATTATTTCTATTAATATACCTTTATACTTATTTTACTTATTTTAGCTATTAAATATTGCATTGTTTTTACTATTAAAGCATATATATAGTAGTAAGATTAATATTTTTATTTAAGCCTTAATTAACTATATTACTAAGTTTAAGTTCTTTATTGCATTTAAAGTAGCCTACAATAAGGTTTTTACAAAAAAAATATAAAGGCTAGGTTTAAAGGGGCTAGTATTTCTCTATAGAACCTAAATTCTATTATTTTAAAGCTAGATATTTACTTACAAACACTAATGCAATCCCTTTTTGTATTACTAGCAAAATAGGAATTATAAATATCGTTAAATGCTTACTAGATTGTTTAGCAATTAAGTTTTATTAAAGGTAAGATTTTAAACTACTAGAGTAGCTTTTCTATACTAATTATTTAAGTAGTTAAGAAGTTTACAAAAAGCGCATAAGCAATAGTATATTAAATTACTTTTTTGAATAATTAAGTTTGCACCTTTAAAAAAGCTAATATTAAGCTTGCTAAGCGCTAAAGAGCTAAAAGAAGTTAGGTTTAGCTTAGAGAAGTACTTAGTATTAAGGACTTTTAAGCTATAATTAAAAAAAAAACAAAAAAGAAAGCGGCTAGCTAGTGAAATAGCTAGTAATAGTAAGGAGGTAGTTTATGGCGAATTAATAAAACGAAGGTATAAAAACTGCGGTAAAACTAGGTATAACGCAAAAATTTGTAAAAAAGATATAAAAAAAGCTAATTATTTAGATTCCAAGTAAATAATAGCTTTTTTTTTAGCGGTTTATAATAAATAGCCTAAATAGTTAGTTTAACTAGTGTAAATTAAAGTTAATTATATAGAACTAAAATAGTTTATTTTGGTAGGGAAGCTAATTTTCCTACTAAAAGTTGTTTACTTCCAACTAGTATTGTAGGCCCGCTAACTACTTTAAATTAACTAAACTAATTGAAAATAGGTAATTAAGAGTAGTTAGCACTAATTAGTGCTAATTTTAATTGATTATTTTGCTCTATGTAAGTGCTATGGATATTTAAAGTTGGCTAAGAAGGCAAAAGTGGCCGGGCAGGTGGTGTGTCCGGCTAACTAGTAGACTACGTTATTACTATATATAGTATTATTAAGGCCTTTATACTTAGCTATATCTAAGTATAGTAGTTAACTAATATTATTATAGCTAATAAGCTATATAAGTACTAGAGTACTATTATATTACTTAATACCTTTAATATAAATAGCTATAAGTAAAAAATATAAATACTGACGATAAAGAGTAGCTAGGCTCTAAGTAGAAACTAAAATAGTAAAACTTATAAAATAAATAAGAATAACTTTTATTTAAAATAAGTACTCTATAAATAAAGTATATACTTATTAAGGCTCTATAACTTACATTCCCTTATTATCTTCTCTAAATATACTACCTTCCTAGTACCTTTACTATATATTTACTTTATATTCCCTATATTTACCTATATTTTATTATATATTCCCTTAAACTTACCTACCTTATATAAAAGTAAGCCTTATTTATAGGGTAATTAATATATACTAAATACATTAACTATAAATATACTATATATTTATAGTATATTTAGTACTATTAAGGAATTATAGTACTTTAATAGTAAATTCACTAAATATTTACTATATACTCGTTATATAGATGTTCCTTGTAAATTTACTAGGAATTTACCGGCTATTGATCTTATTTATTTCCTATTAGATAGCTAATAAGACTAGGATTACTTTAGAGCTATAGAGGTTTATAACTAAGATATAATTCTTTAAGACTAAATATACCTAATTTTATAGCTAACTCGAAATCTAAATTTCTCTTTTAATAACTTTTTTCTCCTAAGTAAATACTTTTCTAATAATTAAAATACTAATTTAAACTTAACTTTTATAAGCTATACTTCTTTTACTAAGGACTTTAAAATATAGAATATAACTAATTAATAAAGTAAGTTTAAGTTTTTAAATTATTTTATAAATTAAGATTTAATATTTAAGTAAGTAAAGAAATAAAAAATATAAAAAGTTTTAAAATAAGGCTATATTAATTATCTTTTTAAATATATTATTTCTATAAGAGCTATTTATTAGAGTAATATTAATTTTAAAGAATACTATAACGGTATTATTTTAAATTTTATATATACTAGCTTGTTAAATTAAGGTTTTCTATATTCTAATTTTAAATAACAATCTAATAAGTTATTCCTTACCCTCTCTCGTTATAAATAGCTATAATAAGCTAAAGTTTGTATAGCCTTAAACACTATACAAATTAATAAGTACCCTAAGGATTTTAAAACAATATGTTTTAATTAGTATCTGATATTTGAGAGAATACCTAGGTATGTATGCATTAGAGCTGCCAGCGGACCCGAGGCTCACCTTACCCAGCAAGCGACCGGGATGAGCTACCCTGGAAGCTGTTCCCTCAATTCATCGGGGATGGCCTATCTGCTGCAGGTTGCAGGTTGCGAGCCTGACCTAGAGGCTGTTGAAGTGGCGCATATCAGTACAGACACATCTTTTGTAGCGACAACCGTTGGGGCGAATTCGACCCCATCATCACAACCCCAGAGATAGATGGATGGGGTGGTCTGGTTTCGCTCGTTCACACTCTCACAGCCGCTGATGGCCACGCGACCTATGGTGCCCCCATCCGTCGGTGCGTTTCAACCGACAGACCAGGACCTCGATGCCGACATTGAATCCCTGCTGTTGTCAGAAACCACTGACGGGAGCAGCTTATCAAACCGTAGGATGTGGCGTTGCAGCCCGCAGCTGGGATACTCCCAGGCAGGGCGACGTGTGGTTTGCGAAAATCGCCCACGAGATGAGGGGTGTGTACAGCTAGCTACCTGGGGGCTCCCACGTCCCTGCGCCGGCTGCTGAAAGCGCCATGGTGAAACATTTGCAGCATGCGGTTGGGCGACTTCCCGAGTCACACAAGGGGGGCCATAGAGGCACCACAGAATAGTTTGTATTGGTGGCTTTAACTCCCGATGCCCTTGCAATCATGACGGCCTGTCTCCCTCCTCTAGAGCTCCCTCTTAACGGTCGGTGATGGCGACACATGCCTAGGTACCTAGGTACCTACATTCTTCTCCGAACAGGGCCGACCAGCACTTGTGGCCCCCGCTTGACTGACTGTACGGAGAACCGAGCCCCTTTCCAGCCAGCCTGCGGCTCAATTTTTAGTGTGGATGACCAGGGGATATTCTCTCCAAACCTGAACCGTCCCTGTCTCTGTCAACCCGCTGCCTTGCATCTACGCCTCCTTTTCCCGTCGCTAGCTGGCAGCACTTGAACTAAACACAACTGCCACTATCCGGCCCTGCCCACTGAACCATCACTCGAAACAACGCCCTCGCAAACGTCGCCCACCACATATCGCCCTAGCACTGCTGCTCAAGACGCATCCGCCTTTGAACTACGTCAGCCGAGCTTGTCGCAACCATGGCCAACGACGAGTACGATGTGAGTTCTCCACCTCCACCGCTAAGCCTCTTGCGCGTCCTGGATGTTTTGCTGACCTCGAATATCACTGCAGTTCCTTTTCAAGGGTAATGCTCAACCCCATGCATTCGCTCCTCCGGCGGCCATTCCTCGCGATGCAAGCTAACACCGCCTTCCCGCAGTTGTTCTGATCGGAGACTCTGGCGTCGGAAAGTCCAACCTGCTCAGTCGATTCACTCGGAATGAGTTCAACATAGACTCCAAGTCCACCATCGGCGTCGAGTTTGCCACCCGATCCATCCAGGTCGACTCCAAGACCATCAAGGCACAGATTTGGGACACTGCCGGCCAGGAACGGTACCGCGCCATCACGTCTGCGTACTACCGAGGTGCCGTCGGCGCCCTGCTCGTCTATGATATTAGCAAGCACCAGACATACGAGAATGTTACGCGGTGGCTCAAGGAACTGCGTGACCACGCCGATGCGAATATTGTCATCATGCTGGTGGGTAACAAGAGCGATTTGCGGCATCTACGGGCTGTGCCGACAGAGGAGGCCAAGGCGTTTGCGAGTGAGTCTGCCCTGACGCCCGACACGTGCGGTGCGGTGCAAAGGAAGCATGGAGAGAGATTCAGGCATTGACTATTTGGACAGGCGAGAATCACCTCTCCTTCATCGAGACGTCTGCCCTCGATGCCAGCAACGTTGAGCTTGCATTCCAGAACATCTTGACCGGTACTTGACCCCCCCCCCTCTCTCGGCCCGAACCATGGCACCTCCTACCTGGACCATCACTGACCTCGTATTCTACAGAAATCTATCGAATCGTATCGAGCAAGGCACTTGACAGCGGCGACGGTGCTCAGGCCACCATCGGGGCAGGAACCAACATCTCTCTGAGCAAGCCGGCCGATGACGGCTCGAAGCAGGCCGGCAAGTGCTGTTAGGCCACCACTCGGGAGGAGCTCACAAGGGACTAGCTCATGGAAACGAACTGATGATACATGGCGTCACATATTCTATGGGAAACATGTCGGCAGGAGAGAGCCATTACTGTGATGGTGTCATGATGGGATTACGGATCTGCGGCTCTCAGTGGGAGGTTTTTGATGATTTTTAACCAGGGAGTCCTGCTACTCGTTTAACTGCTGTTTTTGCTGTGTACCTTTGTGCCTCTTGTTGTATGTGGGCTATGGGTTGTGCCATCCTAGTGTGGCCTTTACCGAGTTGAATGAGAAGAACTTGTAATTAATATACCTACCCAAGGTACTGAGACAGCACCGACACCCAAAGTCGTCTGGTGCTCGTGTCCTTTGTTCTGATGCAAGGCCCGAGGGCGCTCTAGACCATCTGGGCTGCCAGCTAGCAGGCGGCATCCCGATGGTGGCCATGCCCTCAACCCCTCAGCGACATGAGCCAGCAAAACATTGTCCGCCCTGGTCACGGACACCCCGATGGCCTCGACAATTTTGGGACGATCAGGTCCACGAAACATGGCCGTTTGGCTGACTGCTGAGGTGTGTGGCCCACCTCTTCAGCCCACCGCCAAGTTGCGACATCGAACTTGCCCGCAATGGTGGGTACGGACAGGAGGTCACCCCGCGCTAGACAAAGCCAGGCCTGCCAGGTTCCGACTCTGGCCAGGCAATCCTTGCTTATCGATAAGCACCTGCCAGAAATTTTGAGCCAAATCGAAATGCGACCAATCTGGTTGAGTTCATCGGTCCTGTCGTCGGCATCTCGACGTCTATTTTATTTTTTTCTCAGTCAAACGTTGGTCCACACCGACACGATGGCGACAGTGTACAAGTCCCTTTCCAAAGCCAACGGTTCCAAGGACGATGAGTCCTCCAATCATGGTCCCAGGAAGAATAAGCAGAGGGTCCTGGCACTCTCGTCAAGAGGCGTCACGTACAGGTGAGATCAGATATGCGCGCACACGAGATGCGTCCTTCTGAAAGACACCAACGTGGACTAACATAGCCTTTAATATACCCACAGGCATCGACACCTACTCAATGATCTCGCAGCCATGATGCCCCACGCGCGGAAAGACGCAAAGTTCGACTCAAAATCCAAGCTGTACCAACTAAACGAGCTGGCGGAGCTGTACAACTGCAATAACGTCCTCTTCTTCGAGGCCCGCAAGGGCCAAGACTTGTACCTGTGGGCGAGCAAAGTACCCAATGGCCCGACCGTCAAGATGCACGTTCAGAACAGTAAGGCCAGCCATAAGAGAGACGTTTGGGCTGGATCTCAGACTGACATGAGGTAATAGTGCATACCATGGAGGAGCTGCACTTCACAGGAAACTGCTTGAAAGGCTCACGACCAGTGCTGTCGTTCGACGCTGCGTTCGACAAGGACCCACACCTCCTGGTGATCAAGGAACTATTCACACATATTTTCGGCGTGCCCCAAGGCGCAAGGAAGTCGAAGCCCTTTATCGACCATGTTATGGGCTTCACAGTCGCGGACGGAAAGATCTGGGTGCGCAACTACCAGATCAACGAGGTGGAAAAGACCGGTGCCGAGGGCGAGGACGACGAGGAAGCGGAGAAGGCGTCAAAGAAGAAGCCATTCGGCGGGCGGAGCAAAGATACCGACATAAAACTGGTGGAAATCGGCCCCCGTTTTGTCTGCACGCCTATAATCATACAGGAGGGCTCATTCGGAGGTCCCATTATCTACGAGAACAAGCAGTTCGTATCGCCCAACCAGGTGCGCTCGGAGCTGAGGAGAAAGAAAGCAGGCCGTCGGAACATCAGGGCCGAACAAGCCACAGAGAGTATGGGAAGGAAGGGCCAGCTCGGCCTGAGGACGGAAGGCGGAAACAAGAAGCCGGATGCTTTGTCGACCAAAGCCGTCTTTTCCTAGAGAGGGTGGGTTCACCTCGGTATCGGCGTTGACATCTGGAAAATGAAAGGACGCGTTTGCTATACCCTAATAGAGTGTTTTCTAACATCGTGCCGTCGGACCGACGTCTTGACCGTTGCATGCATTTGAAAGCGTGACCTTGAACAGGCAAACTTGTCTAGTGTTACTGAAAGAGCCTGAGTGTGGCCCCCAGTAAACTCTTCTGTTTGCCCGAGCTTGCCTTGATGACCTCATGAAATATCAGGAAATGTTGGGATTGTTGGAAAGCATTTTGTCTTTGTACTTGATACCTAGGTCAAAGTGTCTGCGTCGTTCCTCTCATCGGGGCCCGCGCGATCTGCATGTGAAGGGATGGGTCCACACGGGCTCAATACGTGCAGACCCGAGGCTGTTGGAAACTAGTTGTTTCAAAAAGTTTAGATATATGAGAAATGTATCCCTTAGCAGGGCTCAAGTATAGGAACTATATATCTATCAACTATTAGGGACGGGGTCTTACTAGACCCTAAACAGACTTAAGGTAGCCTATTATACTCTACTACTAGTTATATATATAAATAATACCTTTATAGTCCTCTCTCTTATTTAGTTAATAAAGATTAAGTTAAGTCTTATTAATCTAAGTATATATAGCTTATAAGTAGTTTATACTAGTATTTTAATAAAAGTAACTACTAAATATAAAGAAGGTTTAAATAGCTATTTATAATAGTATCTTTTTACCTCTATTTTTTTACTATTATAAAAAAAGTTCTTACTATTTTTTACTATTTATTAACTTTCTTCTTTTCTACTCTTTCCTTATAATATTATAATAAGTTACCTAAAGTAAAGCTACTAATAATATTAATAGCTAAGAAGGTTTTTTTAACCTATTAACCCTTTTAATTACCTTTATTAATAGACTTACTAAACTAATAGTAATATTAATTATTATAGTAAATAATAGTTTTAATAAATCGTAAGCTAGTAATAAAGCTTACTTAGTAAAAAGAGCTAGTAATTAAATAACTTTCTATTATAATATCTTTTTTATAAGAAATGCCTTTCTTTTTAATCTTTGTAATATTAGAAGCTTTAAACTATAGCTAATTAAAGGAAAATCTTTTTAAATAAAGTTTATAATAATTATAAAAGTTAATAAGTTAAAAGAATTTTACTTAAACCTTTTTTAAAATAGTTAAACTTAAAGTTAATAAAAGAACTTTTAAAATAAACTAAAATTACTTAAGTGTTGAAGTTTACTAAAATTACCTAAAAGCTAATTAAATATATCAAAGTTTTATAAATAATTACTATATTATTTATTAAAGTAAATTAATTATTTTTAACTTTAATAAACTTTAAACTAAAGTTATTAAAGATATTTATTACGAATTCTTTACTATTTATTTAAGAAGAAATAATACTAATAGTTTAATATAAAAGATAATATTGTATATTTTATATAAAATCATTTTTACCCTTTTCTAAAGTATTAGGATTATAAAATACTTAAGCTAAAATATTTCCTTTTAATATTTTATAAAACTTAGTATTACTTAGTTACTTAATCTTAAAACTTGATTAATAATAGTAAATTAATTTTTAAGAACTCTTTAGTATATTTTATATTATAAAATAATAATTATTTAAATATCAGCTAACTATATTATAAAGCAACATTTTATGTTTTTAAATTTCTAAATATAGTATATATAAATAATTAACTTTAGTTTATCCTTATATTTATAAATAAATTATATATAATTACTAGT